>CM035792.1:47311896-47329396 GCA_020466265.1 Siphamia tubifer
CTGAAATTAAATTAAATTAAAATAACCCTAAGCCTATGCAATATTATTTGGTTTTTATGTGTGACCATAAAAAGTCAAAATCATGAGATAAAAAAAGTCAAAATTGATTAACTTTGACATTTGCCTAATTCGTCCTACATATTGGACACATGTGTTTGACACCCATGACTTGATCTGAACCTAATCATCATAAAAAGTCTTTTTTTTAAACTTCCTTAGTTTTGTCATTCATGTTAATTAACACCCATGATGAAACCACTGACCTATTTTAGGACTAGGGTTAATTCATGTATTTGAGCTTGTGTTACAGTCACATAACATTGACAGGACACGCCTCGTACTATAAGACAAACATGAACCTTAAACCTTAAACTGGTCTAAGTTTAGGACTGGGATCAGGGTCAGGGTTACAGTTATTTAGCTGGTGTTTCTGTCCACATTAACACACTGATGATTCATCTGATTAATACAATCAAACAGTTATTATGTTGTGTTCAAACTGTTGAATGTGTTAAAACATCTGTTCATTCCAGATATATTCATATATTTTGTCAAATGTTTTGGTGTTTTATATCTATTTTAGATGAATTTAAAACATGTTTTGGGTCGTTCATTGCTTTTCTTTTGTCTCCATATGTTTTGTGTTTCTTAGAATATATATATATATATATATATATATATATATATATATATATATATATATATGAAGAGCTCATTTGCAAAAACAGATAATTCCATTTTTCTTTTTTTTCACAAAATGTCATTTTTTTACTCTACATTCCACAGATAACACTGATTTATTTGATATATTATTTATTTCACTTGGTAAGAGCCACTCAATTGAATAAATAATATATCAAATCAATGAGTATTACCTGGAATGTAGAGTAAAAAAATGCAATTTTCTGAAAAAAAAGGAAAAATGGAGTTATCTGTTTTTGCAAATGAACTCTTCATATATATATATATATATATATATATATATATATATATATATATATATATATATATATATATATGAATATATTGCTTCCCTTCTTTCTTGAGTCTGTTTACTCATGCAAAATGAAACATATTTAATACAGATTAAACGTTAATATTTAATCAAAATGAATCCACAGAAACTCTGTCATTAATCTGATTAAATATATTAATCATTTAACAGCCCTTGTTTTATCATATTTGGGTATTAGTGGAACACTCCTCGTGAAACAGGGTTACGTTTAAGCTTAAACCAGGTTAATATTCAATCCATAAACTCACAAATAAATAAAAGTATGAAACCAGTACCAGCCACAAAAACCCGAGGCATGTTTTTTTTTTTTTTTTTTTCATTTTCTTTCAACCTTGAATGGTTTCATGGCCTTAAGCTCAACAAGCAGCAGCAGTTGCTTCGCATTTCCAAGTCAGATTTCCTCAAAACGGAACAAAATAAAGTCAACGCACACATACTATGCTTTGAAACCCCCAGTGTTTGAACACGAACAAAACAAGTACAACATTCTGTCAGTGGAGTTGTCGTGTGTCCAACACTGAGCCGTCAGACGATCCAACTGCTCCCTCTGTGACAAAACAAAAAAAGAAAAAAAAAAACCTGAAAGCAGAGCTGGCGGGAGCGCAGAGGACGTGAACTAAAACAAAGACACAAATGCAAAGAGGTGCTGATTTTAATACCTTGATTTCAACATGATTATACAAGAGAAAATTAACCAATATACAGGAGATTTATGACCGATAGAAAATTGTATTTATTATACTTTCCAAGATACATTCTATTCATTTGTAATGTCAATAAACACTCATAATTTTTAACTTAACAATACTTTTTAAATAAAGGACCGGATAGAGTTAAGTTGATAACAGAATTATTTTTTTTGAAAACCTGCCTTTGACAATATAACCTCAAACTAATTAAATTAAAGAAAATTATCTGAAGCCATCATGAATCATGACTGAGCATTTGTTTTACTAATATTGCACATAGTTGTTTTATGATATGATTCTGTCAAACAATTTAGAGCCACAATTTATCACTTCTTTGGACCTTTTTTTTTCCCCCTCTATTTCACATCTTGATTGTAAACCCCTCCCCATCCCGCCCTCAGAACCAAATCCAGAACCATATCAAGTTTAATGCACATTTATTTTGGTTGCATAATGTTAATAAGAAAAAAACCTTTAACAAGATACTGTGGGAGATATAAGAATAAGGGAAAAAAAAAAAACTGCTCGAAAACATCACAGACTCTTATCAGGCCTCAGCTTGTCGTGCGACACGATAAAAAAAAAAAAAAAAGATTTTTTTTTTAAAGAAAGGAAAAAAAGAAAAAGAAAACAAAGGAAACATCACAGATCACATTTCACAACCCTCCGTTGGCCGTTCACACCAGCGGCTAGAGTTCTCCGGTAAACTGAGCTCAACACAAACCCTCCAATCAAACTAAACAGTCACTTCTGGCCTGGATTAGATTTTTAGATGCATCGTTCTATCAAGTCCTTCTCACTCTGCGTATTATTCTCTTTAAATAATACCGATAACTCTTTAAATAATCCTGTATAGAAAAATAAAGTAACTATGTTGTTAATTTCTTTTTTTTTTTTTTTTTACTACGAATTGAGAGCTGACAAGAGAGGGTGGAGGTGGAGGTGGGGGTGGGGGGTGGTTCACCAATTAAATACATAGCTTCGCAGTGACGTCACTTCCTCTAGTATAAGGTGAAAACAACAGCGTAGCAACGTGTGTGAACTGCACTGCTTAAAACTCGGTGTAAAATGCTCAAATGTTGTGCAGCCTTCAGGTGCAATAACCATGACTGGATGGAAGAGAAGATGATGTTTTCCACGTATCGACAGAAAAGGCTGAAAAACGTGCAGCATGGCTTCAGGTAAATATTCAGAAGAATATCTGATAATGATAAGACCTGGAGTCTGAAAACAAAGTGGAAGTAAAACTAAAATAGTGGAATGTTCTGGAGGCTGGCTGAGTGAGGGGCAGAGAAGTAAATGTTAAATGTTCTTCACTTCTATAGTTGTTCCACCTTCATGGTTCAAAGCTCTTTACATTAGCCTCACATTCACCCATTCACACACACTCATACACCAGTAGGTTTCTAAGGTTCTGTCAGTCCTACTGGGAGACTAAGAGTTCAGTGTCTTTGCCCAAGGACACTTGGACATGTGAACAAGCAGAGCCAGGACACGAACTACCAACCTCTCAGTCGTTGGGCGACCCACTCTACCAACTGAGTCATAGCCGCCCATATTATTGAGCAGCTAAGTATTTAAACATTTATATAACCTAACTCAAACAAAACATATGCTTTCAGGCTCTTATAAGTTCGCATTTTTTCTGGTGTATATATGCCAGGACTGGATGGCTGGCCACTTGATGTTCGTCCACGTCGTAGGGTTATTTTGCCAAGGACCTGCCGGTAACTTATACCGACAGCTCTCCAGTGGATCCCTGCTAATTTCCATTCATACCGGTCTTTTGCAGAGGACAGAAGTTTATCAAAATACTTGTAGGATATCGTAACAGAGCTTTTTGTCTAGTGTTGCTACACTATTGTTTTCCCCTTTTAAAATGGTGGTGCACGTTACTAGGTGATGCGGTGACGTCACACGAAGCTATGTATTCCATTAGCGCTTGTTAAATCTGTGTTGTAGTCTGTTACTGACGATGCTCCATCCAGTGTTACTGTATGTGTATGTGTGTGTGTGTGTGTGTGTGTGTGTGTGTGTGTGTGTCTGTATCTTTTCCTTGTAATTTACAAACCAGTCCCACAGATACAAATAATGTAAGACTTACAAAATAAATTCCAGGTTACGCTTACATGGCAAGCAGCTTTTGTAAATTTTAGTTTTTTTTTTCCCCTCAGGTTTTTTTTTTCTCCGTTTTTTTTTTCCGAAACAACATCCTCTGACAAGTGAATGTGCCGTTATATTTCACCCAAAAACATACAGTTAAGTAGCAATTTGAAGAGAAACACAACTCCATTCAGAAGACACTATATTTAACATGGCTCTTTACACAAAGAAAACAAGTCATGAAATCATTCCCCCAAAAAAAGAGTTTTGCGGTGCCTTATTCCCTTTGAATAGAAAACTGAAAGGAGCCGTTTTTGTTTAATTTTTCCTTTTCCATTGTTTTTTTTCCTCTTTTTTTTAAAGTGTAACTTTCCAGCAAAGAGCAGATGTACTGATGTACTGCCCCCCCCCCCCAAGGATATGTAATCCAGATAAAAGATGGCAAAGAAGTCTGCAGACGACTCCAGAGAACATCCCCAAGAACAAACACATGATCCCAGCAAAAATAATAATAAAAAAAAAATTAAAAAATCAAAGTAGTATCCATTGAGTCAGTCGCTGTGTAGATCTCATCCCAGAATAAGCAGATTCAGGAGCAAAACATTTAAAAAAGACTTTTCTCTCTGTTTTAAAACCAGGGTTGAAGATGGCGAGGTATATTCTCAAGCACAGTTTTCAAGACCCTTTGATTGATTTGGTTGTAAAAAATGAAATAAAAGAAAAGAAAGAAAGAAAGAAAGAAAGAAAGAAAGAAAGAAAGAAAGAAAGAAAGAAAGAAAGAAAGAAAGAAAGAAAGAAAGAAAGAAAACAAAGAGAAGGTAAGTACCCTTTTTCAATAGCAGCAAAAATACTATGACTGTCTGGTTGCTTTTTAGGGTGTCCTGTCCTGTCCTGTCGTATGTGTGTGGGATTGGTGGTGGCATGGATAATCCAAAAAAGGTCTTTTACTGTGAAATACATCCACGCTGATTCTAGTAATAGCTTTGTAGTGTGGAGCCATTTTGTCCATCTCTGCATTGGTCATTAAGGATTTCCAGAAGGCACTTTTTTGCTGTATGTGTGTGAGTGTGTGTGTGTGTGTGTGTGTGTGTGTGTGTGTGTGTGTGTGTGGGTGGGTGGGTGGGGGGTAGGGGTGTGTGTGTGTGTGTGGTTGCAGAGATAAAGACAGAAAGAAGAAGAAGAAGCGAAAGATCTGGACGGGGTGAAGGATTTCTGTGT
This sequence comes from Siphamia tubifer, assembly GCA_020466265.1. Lineage (NCBI taxonomy): Eukaryota > Metazoa > Chordata > Actinopteri > Kurtiformes > Apogonidae > Siphamia > Siphamia tubifer. The sequence continues at coordinate 47,316,922 of CM035792.1, forward strand.
GGCTCGAAGAGTGGGGGGGTCAGGAACAGAAAGAGGCAGATGTGTTTGGCTTTCTGTCTGCCTGTATAGAAGTGTGTGTGTGTGTGTGTGTGTGTGTGTGTGTAATCAATGGACTAAATCAAAGATAACAATCTCTACATTTTGCTCAGTGCAGTCTGCTCCTCTAGCACCTGCAGGTAATCAGGCGTTCCTTGGAGCTTGGCTTTTAGCTCGTAATACTCACTTTTTCTCTGCTCCACCACAATCTTACTGTGGTTCCCACCTATGAGCGATGACTTCTTCATCTTTTTATCCAGAGTTTTCTCCGGGTAGCGGATCTCGTACCCGCCCATTCCTATACTGTTGAAATCTCTTTTGCTGTCCAGGAAATTCTGGATGAACATGCTGGGCTCTCTGTGGGGAAGGAACTCCTCCAGTTCATCGATGGTGCTGAGGCGTTTGTTGCGCTCCAGGGTCGAAAGTGAGTCTTTATCCTTGTCTGCACTGTTTCGGAGGATGATCTTCTGCCTCTGTGAGTCTGCGAACTTGAACCCGGCGTCCATATCCGATGAGCGTCCGATCCCGCAGGTATGGCTCTTGCCAATGTGCTCAATGGTCTGCGGGATGAAAGTCTCACCTCCCAAGTCGTCTCCTGGGATGGAGCCTTTTTTACCAGATTTGTGACTGTGCCGGCGAAGTTGGAGTGACATGGAGCCGCACTCTTGATTCCCCAGCCCCTCCTGCCTGCCCACCGGTTTCTTATTCCGCCTCAGGACGAAGACCAGAAGGCAGAAAGCCACGAACACAGTAAGGATGAGCACGACAAGGATGCTGAGGATCATTATCGAGAGGGGTACAGGTCCTCCTGGTGGGGCTTTGTCAACTCCAGCAGGTGACACCGAGGTCAAAATGGGGGTGGCACTGGTGAGAATAAACGGCGGCCTAGGAACAAGCTTAGGACATAGGATCTCATTTTTCAACTGCCGCAGTTCAGTGTTGGAGAACTGCACAGGGGAGGCGCATTTCACCTCTCTAGCAGCTACTCCATCACTTAGCTTCTCAAGCCAGAGTTTGAGGGCGACCAGATCACAGGAACACTCCCATGGGTTCCCTTCCAGGTCTATTTGGGTCAATGACTGCAGCTGGTCTAAGACACCACTCACCGGTAGGGTCATGAAGTGGTTGTTTTTCAGGTTCAATCTTGCTAAAGAGACACCTGCGAATACATAGGCGGGGAGACTCCGCAGAACATTGTTGTTGAGATACAGAAGTTGTAGGTTCGGCATGGAGTCAAACGTGCCCGCTAAAATTTCCTTTATGGCATTGTATTCCAGATATAGGTACTGTAGGTTTGCGAGGCCCAAAAACATCTCTGGGTGTAACTGTTCAAGCTGGTTTCCGTTCAGATAAAGCCTCCTCAGGTTAGTCAGGTTTGAAAATACACCTTTCTGGACTGTCACTATTTGATTACTGCCCAGATGAAGTAAATCTAACCCCTCAAAACCCTGGAAATCACCTGGGCTTATGTCACGGATGTAATTCCCACTCATGTGAAGTTTCTTAGCATTTGGGGGCCTGGGTTTGAGATCAGCCAGGTTTTTAATATTCCTCTCCTGACAGCTGACACTTATGCCAAAGTCTGAGGGGTGGGCTTTACAGCTGCAAGGCTGAGGGCATAACAATGGTGGGGTCCGTGTTGGCATGAAAATGATTTTGCTACTTCCTCCAACAGGGGGTATACCAGCCACAATACCGTTACCATAAATCTTAGATGAGTTAGTGGTTTTTGAGGATTTTGTGGACACGGGAGCTGTGGTGGTGGTCAACATGTCAAAGTGCCCATTTTCACCCGGCACTGGCGGCATCCTGACATCAAAATCACTTCCTGTTCCCATGGGACAAAGCTCCTGTTTGTTTGTTTCTTTCAGGAGCCTCCCGTACAAGTCACTGGGAGTTTCACATACAGCCTCGCCGATAAAAATATTATAGGGCATGTTTTCAAGCCATGCCTTAAGAGGTGCCAAGTCACAGGTACAGTTCCAGGGGTTGTCATCCAGCTGCAGCTCTACAATGCGACCTATGTGTTCCAGAACACCTAAATAAGGGAGTTTCTGGATCCTGTTGCCCCTTATGTCCAGGTGTGTCAGTGAGGCAAAGCGAAATATGTTGTCAGGGAGAGCCTGAATGAGATTATCATTTAAGATGAGCACTTTAAGCTTGTGCAGTTTATTAAAGGCTCCCTTTTCAATGTATTTGATCAGGTTGTAGTCAGCCTGGAGATATTCCAAGTTTTCTACGCCTTGGAACGTGTCAGCACGCAGTACTTTTAACTCATTATTGTTCAGGTGTAGCTGTTTCAATGCACTCATGCCCATAAATGCCCCGCCTTCAATGTTCTGGAGGTTATTGTTCCCTAGGTGCAGTGACACAGCATGTGAGAAGTTGAGGAACGAGTTTGGATAAAGTATGTTCAGGAGATTGTTCTGGAAGTTGAGGTGGTACAAGGATGAGGCCGGTGGAATGAGCTGCGTGGGCCGGTAGACGGTGACCTTCTCGCAGTTGACGTACAGCACATTTTCCACCGACATGCAGGAGCAGGCACTGCAAGTCTCCGCCATCAGCTCTGTGGAGGCAGGGTCCACCATCGGGGGTCCGTCAGACACAGAGGGAGAGGACAGGGAGGAGGAGAGGGAGCCGGAGATGGAGGAAGAAAAGGCTGCCAGCAGAAGTACAAGCAGCATCTCGGCGGTTAGAGATCCTCCCCCAGAAAACCATTTAGTAACCTTTGGAGAGAGAGAAAAAAGAGACAGGCGCATGCACAAATGCACACACAGTCATACATGTGTGCAAAAAACAGCCCAACAATGCATTCATGCTCACACACACACACACACACACACACACACACACACACACACACTCCATGAAAATGCAGTTTTAATATTACTTATAACTCCTGTTCATTTGAACACTTTCTTGCATCAAAACCATATTACATATCACTTATTAATTTACCTACAATAACATCACGTCTGCACCATTGCATGTATGTGCACTTTAATGACACTTTCACTTCTTGAAATAATTAGTTAAATGGCATCAGTGCTTCTCCGTAACCATTGGACAGCTGACATTCTTACTTCAAACTACGACAGGTGACATCAAATATTACAGAAATAACTTCAACATAAGAAGTAAACATTACATTATTATGCATTACACTTAAGATTTGTAATGTTCAAAGCATCTTAATGGGAGTGATCTAAAACAGTAGCACTATTACTGAATTCTTCCCTTTTAACAGTTTCCACATAAAGTCAAAAGGATGCAGTTTTTTTTTTTTTTTTTTGCATTTTTGTTCTTTTTTGCTTTTTTTCATGGACTCTCGTTTGAAGCCAACAGCAGCAACAGCACATTCAGGTTATTTAGAAAAAGGAAAGCAACTGTGAGAGGAAGAGGAAGAGGAAGAATTGGGACTGTGCCCATTGCTGACATATTGATGGGGTTTGAGCGGCACACATCTCACGCGCAATTTTTTTACGCATTGAATAAAGGGGAAGTGATTTAAAAATAAATAAATAAATAATATATATTTTTTTAATCTATAAATTACTATAGAACGATGTTTAATTATTTTATTTTATTTTTAAGTGGATCGGACTTACCCAAAGCTGAGGTGGTGATAAATGCGGCTCCCTCTGGAGACACGGGGCAGCGTTGGTGAGACATGGATGGAGACAAACAGTTCTTCCAGCTCAAGTAGAACGCAGACAGTTCCAGTTTAAGGGGGGCGCAACAAGGTTCCACTATTCCCCCATAAATATATAGACTTTGGCTACAACAACCACAGCTGAGCCAAACCAAGGGAGGGTGGTTGCGGGAAAAGAAGAAGCCAGAGAAGGGTGGTAATGGTGTAATGATGGTGGTGGTGGTGGTGGCGGTGAGGGGGGGGGTGTGAGGGAGGAGGGGGTGGGGGGTGGCTCCGATTTCACCCGATGCGTCTCTTACTGACGGGTTCCTCTTGCTTGGAAAAATCACCCCTTTGGTCATTCGGTCCCCAAGGTGGTTGTACTACCTCCATGGGAGAGCGTTCATTTGGTGGCAATGAGAGATTAAAAAACACACAAAAGATAGAAAAAGGCAGAGGGAAGACAGCTTCTTCTTCTTCTTTATTTAGAGCTGTTGAGACAGACTCCAAGGGGTGAAAAAAGGCGCAAGGCGGCCGGTGATGCGGTGGAATAAGTCCGTCATTTCTAGGAGTTTGCAGATAGGAACAGTGGAGAACTGAGAGGATGGATGGATGTGAGGATGAGAGAAGGGGTGAGGAGGAGGAGGAGGAGGAGGAGGGGGGGGTTAGAGGATCACCAAAACGGGGCGCTTGTCTTGAGCTCAGTCCGGGTTCGGTAAAAACCACACCGATGATCCAAGGGAATAAATACTGGTCTGTTTTAGAAGCGGATCCGGAGGGTGAAGTTGCGCACCATGGGTTTAATGCTTAATGCTTCACAACAGCCAACACGCTCCTGTCTGTGTGTGTCTGGGTGTTATTTTCCATTTGCAGCATAAATCCAGTCCTTTACTGTGACCCTCATTTATTCTTCCAAACTAACCTTTTCGGTTGGTTTTATTCGGAGGCAGAAGAAGAGGCTGCTGAGCTCAGCCTCCATCCAAGCACATAAGAGGGGACTGGAATTATTAATATCAATAATAATGGACAAAAGAAAAGAAAAACATACAGATTAAAATACGGTTATGTCGATATGGAGGCTCCTGTCACAACGACAAAAACGGAAAGAACAGAGAGAAACAAGAGAGACAAGTCCGGACAACAGAAACCGGTGCGTAAAAATGAATAATGCAGTTATTCAGCCTTTAGTCCTTTAGCTGCGGTGCAAGTGAGGAGCTGCTGGAAACTCTCTCTCTCTCTTCCTTTCTCACTTTCTTAATTCCAAAAGCTCTAAAAAAAATTACAATAATAATAAAACGTATTTTTCTTTAAAAGCAGAAAAGAAACAAAAATAACTTTGGAGAGGATTTCTCAGGGTTTTTTTTTTACGATGATGCCAAAACAGGCACAAAAAAGTGGAGGGATAAAATCCACTTGATGCAAGTGTGAAAACGGCTCAAGTTGAGTTGAAAAGAGCAGGAAATGAGTTGTTTTCCCTCCCGTTAAAGACAGAACAGTATCCGTGTCAGTATGCAGGCTCCTTCTGCAGCCGCATTCACTGAGCTTCCCACACGACTAAAAGAGGAGAATGCAGAGATGTAGAGAGAGGAGGGAGGAGGGAGGGTAGAGAGAGAGAGAGAGAGAGAGAGAGAGAGAGACGGAAAGGAGGAGGGGGGTCTCTCACATGGACCGAAAGAAAAAAACAAAAAACGCCAGACCTTGAAACAGACCCGTTATTTTGAGCTCCGCGCACTTTCCATTCCTTTCTATTTATTTCTATTCCTTTCCTTTCCTTTTCCCCAAATTATCCATCACATCCTGAAATTTTACAAACAAGGGTTCTGGAAGTCTCACCTGTTTTTATTTTCCTCTGTTTTGTGCCAAACCTCCAAGAGACTCAACATCAAAGCTGCTGTTTTTTTTCTTTTAACATATAGATAGAGGAGAAAAAGAGAAGAGTGTGTGTGTGTGTGGGGGGGGGGGGGTTGTTTCCCCCCCTTAAGCTTTACCTGCCAAATCGTCGCATTGGGCTTGACTTGCGCGACACGGAAAGAGCGCGTCCCCGCGGTCCGATTGGAGAGAGAGTGTGCTTAACGCTGGCCACGGGAGCGCGCATGTGAGCGGCATTTTAAATAGGAGAGAGAGGAGAGAGAGAGAGAGAGAGAGAGAGAGAGGAGGAGAGGGAGTTATTATTCAAGAGTGCTGCAGTCAGACGGGCTGCAAGAGAAAGAGGGAGCAGGAGAAGGAGGTGGGAAATCAGTCAATCACAGGCTTATGCGGCTCATTTTTCTTTTCTTTTTGTGTGTGTGCGTGTGTCCGTGTTTGCGTGCGTGCGTTTTTTGCAGGTAGGAAAAGAGTAAAAGAGAAAGAGAGAAATAGGACAGAAGAGATGGATGGAGCGATGAAGAGAAGAGAAGCAGTAAGTTACAGCAACACCTTTATATTCAGTAAAAAAAAAAAAAAAAAAAAAAAATATATATATATATATATATGTGTGTGTGTGTGTCAACTAACTCCGTATCTATCTATCTATCTATCTATCTATCTATCTATCTATCTATCTATCTATCTATCTATCTATCTATCTATCTATCTATCTATCTATCTATCTATCTATCTATCTATCTATCTATCTATCTATCTATCTATCTATCTATCTATCTATCTATCTATCTATCTATCTATCTATCCATCTATCCATCTATCCCTCCATCCATCCTTCCTTCCTTTTCCATGCAGATGACACCCACAGGAGTCGGACCTGAAACCTGACAGTGCGTGGCCTCACCGGAAGCCTCACCTCAGGTTTCCTCTTGCAACAGGTGGTGGAGTGACGCACACATAAAAGCAGGGTGGAGAAAGGGAAGATGGAGAGTGTGGATTTCAGCAACAACTAGCCCGAATTCTGCTGATGCGTCCACATGTTTTTTTTTAATTTTTATTTTCTGATTATATTTATGATTTATTTTGTATAGTAAAGATAAATTGTTTATAAAGGTGTGTGGGTGGAGTCAGGTGGGATGGTGCACTCACTGAATTCTGTTAAAATGGCACAAAAACCTGGAAATGAACCACTTCACTTCAGAATACTAATACTAGTTCTAATGCATTTTAGACCTTTTGGTTAAAGCAAAACAAAGCAGTATTCGGGGCAGATGCTCAGGTTCTTTTGACAACATTACACATTCATTTAAACCTCATTTTGGCTTTGTCTCCTCTAGGTGTTACATTCACAGTTTCATAGATACAGGAATGACTCATTATACCAACAACATTTTCTAATTGATGCAGAACATACATTAAATGTGTTTGTTCTGCTTTTATGTTAATGCACCCACAGGTTCCAGTCAGTTTAATTAGAAATAATACACAAAAACTACAGAAAATATCAGGATAATGGACACCAACTGTTCACAAACTGTTAAAAAGGTGTTTAAATGGAGACAAAAACATTTAAATATGTATCATCCTGAGGTTAAAGGTCAATAACAAAGGGTCAAATCCTCTAAAAGTCACGTTATTCATAAAACATTAGTTTATAAAGGCTGAATACCTCCCTTTCTAATACATCTTAGATCTTAGACCTAAACAAACATGAACATTCATTTCAAGCCCATTCTGAATATATTTAAGTTTGTTTTTTTCCCTCTACAGTAGGTGTTAAATTCACAGTTCCATAGATACAGACTCATTATACCAACACATTTTCTAATTGATGCATAATGTGCAATGTTTGTTCTGCTTTTATGTTAATGCACCAACAGGTTCTAGTCAGTTCAGTTCAATTATATTTGATTCATAAAGCCCCAAATGACAACAAGGTCACCTCACAGGTCATCAGAGAAAACAAAGAATCACAGAAATAGACCAAAAAAATACAGAAAATATCAGGATACTGGACACCAACTGTTCACAAACTGTTAAAAAGGTGTTTAAATGGAGACAAAAATATTTACATATGTGTCATCCTGAGGTTAAAGGTCAATAAAAAGAATCAAATCCCCTAAAAGTCATGATATTAATCAAATTTAACTTCATAAAGGTTGAATAGCTGTCATTCTAATACACCTTAGACCTAAACAAACATTACATTTAGAGCAGATGCATCTCTTCATCAATGCTCAGGTTCATTTGACAGTGTGGACATTCATTTAAACCCCATTCTGAATTGAATGAATTATTTTTTTTCCCCTCTATAGTAGGTGTTAAATTCACAGTTTCATAGATACAGGAATGACTCATTATCCCAACACATTTTCTAATTGATGCAGAACATACATTAAATGTGTTTGTTCTGCTTTTATGTTAATGCACCCACAGGTTCCAGTCAGTTTAATTAGAAATAATACACAAAAACTACAGAAAATATCAGGATAATGGACACCAACTGTTCACAAACTGTTAAAAAGGTGTTTAAATGGAGACAAAAAACATTTAAATATGTATCATCCTGAGGTTAAAGGTCAATAAAAAAGGGCAAAAGTCCCTAAAAGTCATGGTATTATTCAATTCAATTCAATTTTATTTATAAAGCCCTAAATCACAACAAAGTCGTCTGAAAGAAAGTCATGGTATTAATAAAGTATAACTTTATAAAGGCTGAATACCTCTCTTTCTAATACACCTTAGATGAAACAAACTCCATTTATCTTACAGATATATCTCTTCATCTATGCTTAGGTTCATTTGACAGCATGAACATTCATTTAAATGTCGTTCTGAGCTGTAAATATATTCAACATAAAGTTTTAAAACACAGTAATGTCCTTTAATTTATCACCATTCCAACATTTGTTTCAATATGTAGTAGCTGGTTATTTTGGATAATCCCTTATAGCAGGGGTGTCAAACTGTGGTCCTCGAGGGTCGGTGTCCTGCATGTTTTAGACGTTTCCTTCTTCCATTACAGCTGGAGGTCATTACATCATTATCAGTCTGATGACGAGCTGATTATTAACTCTTTAAGTGTCAGTGCTGATGTGTTCTGAATGGATGATTTAGTTTAAATATTCAGAAAAATTCAACCATTTTCCTTTTAGTTTTGTGCATGGACAATGAGTTTTTATTTATTTATTTATTTTATTTAAACATTTTTAAAGGCAAAATTAAAATTGCTGGGACCAAATTTCAACAGTAGTTTTCTTTCCACATTATTTGTCAATTTTGTTGCTCATTTTGTTTATTTTTTATTTTAGTATTTTTTTTTTATTTTTCTACCATTTGTGTCTCACTTTGCTCATGTTACAATTATTTTGTTAGTTCTCAGGAGTTAAAGGGTTAAACTAAATCACATGGAAGAGGGAAATATCTAAAACATGCAGGACACCGGCCCCCGAGGACTGGAGTTTGACACCTGTGCTTTAAAGAGTCACTAAAGTAAAAATATATTTAAAAAATCTGTTAAATGTTCCCATCACAGACATTTCAAATGCTGTGTTTTTACCCATAAATAAGAATCATCCTGAGGTTAAAGGCAAATAAAAAAAAAGGTCAGATATCATCAAAATAATGCTATCTGTAAAATATTAGTTTTTAAAATGATAAAATACTCACAAATAATAATAAATGTATGATTCAATCCCAGTTTATCATCTTTGCTCTTGGACATTTTCATAGTGAAGAACAACATTAAAAACACTCATTTTCTAATGTTTTTTTTGCTGCAGAATGAGCAGCGCTTGTGTTCATACTTTGTTATTATGTTAATGCACTGTCAAGTTAAGCTTAGTTCAATCAAACATAATTGGAAAAAGAATGCAGAGAGATCTGGAGCGCTCCTCCAAACACATCAACGGCGCTTAACTGAAGGTAAAAGCCCTTAAACATAGATGTGCAACACTTTAGTGGATGACAGACTGAACACTTGAACTGGACACCTGCTTTGATTCAACCTCTGACGATGACTGTTAAACTGTAAATAATGCATTAAATGCTCGTTTTATTTCATCTGAAGCAGAGGACAAATGAAATACCCTCAGAGGATGAATAAAGTTCACCCCAAATCTAAACAGAACAGGTGTAAATATGTGCTGCGCTGGGTTTACAGGGCGATAAAAGGGAAAACTGATGGAAAATGTATAATCCAAGTTACATAATTCATGAAATATACTAAATATGACTATGAAAACTGCTTAGAAATACATATTTTTTTACACAAATGAGATGTTTGTACACACAAGTTCATGTATTAACTTTACCCAAAACACAGGGAAGATTCATTTGACCTCATTTTCCTGAGGGATTTGCTGCAGAAAATGTCTTAAAAGTGTTGATATGCTCATATGTTAACCCTTTAACTGCTGAGACTTTGCCACTTTAGGTCAAAAATTAATAAAATAACTAAGAAAATGGACAATAACAGCCAAAATGTATCATAAACCAACACAATAATCAATAACATGAACAAAATAAGACACAAATGGCATAAAAGTTAAGAAAAATAATCAAATACAATATTAAATGTAGAAATCCCAAAAGAAAATAAGGAACACAATTATTAAAAACGAATAAATGTTTACAAAATAATAACTTAACTTAGTTAAAATAGACTAAAATGAAGCATAAATAAATAAGTTAATAAATTAATTAATACATTAATAGTATTGTAATTTGGTTCCAGTAGTTTTTTTTTTTCTAAATCAGTTACTTTTTGACACCTGTTTATTTCCACAAATCACATTAATGAGCAAAATCACAGTAAAAAAAACCCCAGTCTTTTTATCTTAATATTGACACTAAACCATCCTTTCAGAACGCGTCATCATTGACACATCAGGGGTTAAAGGTTAAAGGGTTAAGGTTAGTTTAGACTCAGATAAAACTGGAATAAAACTAATGAAATGTTCCCACATGTGTTAGTGATAAAGAAAAGTCTAGTTTGAAATGATGGTTGGATCAAACTGTGAAAGAGAATAGGTTTTAGTCCAAAGGAATATTGGTGTCAGATCTACCAGATCTACCAGATCTACCAGATCTACCAGATCTACCAGATCTACCAGATCTACCAGATCTACCAGATCTACCAGATCTACTTCAAACACTGTCTGCACATTATGATCCATTCACTGTACAGGTTCTTTCTAGTAGAATATTTACTAATCCATTGTATACATGAACATAAAGCAGCATATATGTAGAATAACACACCATCATATATATTAAAAACATGAACTGACCAGAAATAAAGTCATTAGTTTTATCATTTATCTGATTCACCAGCGTTCTGATTAATAATGTGAATAAAACAATATTATTCTGGCCTTTAGAGCAGACAACAGAAGTATTTTATATGTACATTTAATGTACAGAATGAGATGGTGTGAACGTCAATAAAATATATTATTGTAAAAAAGTGTATAAATAAATAAAAAAACCCTCTTACATCACAGCTCAACTCTCTTTCAGAGTGTTTGAATCAACTGGGTTTATTTTATAACACATAATCCCATGTTTTGTTTTGTTTTGTTTTTATTAATTTTCATCAGATACAAACATATAGAAAATCTATTGTATACATCAGTGCTTCTCAGATCTGGTCCTCATGGTTTAGATACTTCCATTCTATTCTATTTTATTTATAGATCCCAAATTATAACAACGTCATCTCACAGGGTTTAACAGAAGAGAACAATGGACCACAAAAATAGTCCTTAGCCCCTCCCCTTGTCCTTAGCCCCTCCCCCTGTCCTTAGCCCCTCCCCCTGTCCTTAATAAATGTAACAACAATAAAGGCATTTTAAATTCATAGAAGATGAATGCTTTGGTATTTTACTATTTAACTATTTTACATATAAACATGTTACATTCTTTAATTAAAGGGAATAAAAAGTGACAGGTTCATTTCATTAAGTGTGTTTTTATTTAAGAAAATCAAGCCCCAGAGCTGCATGATTCATTAATATTATATTTGACTTAAAATGCTTCTATAAACACATTATTTTCCACTGGCAGTGCTCAGTGTATTAAATGTTCAGGAGTATTTATTTTTATGTTACAAAATAAAGTTGTATTTTTATAATATTAAATGGGAACATTGACTTGACTGTATATTTACCAAATAATACGTTAGTTCAGTATCAAATATGCAAATGACAAACATATAAACATGTTACATTCTTTTATTAAAGTGAATAAAAGTGTCTTATTTCATATCAGCTCCTCAAAAGTGTGTTTCTATGTAAGAAAACCAAACCCCAGAGCTGCATGATTCATTAAATGACTTCTATTTGACTGTAGGGGGGGGGACACTTCTACAACACTTTATGTCCCACTGACATGTCTGTGTATTAAATGTTCAAGCGTCTTATTTTTATGCAACAAAATACAAAAAAGAAAGTTGTATTTTTTTTGACTTATTTAATGTGATGCTTGTCTTGTAAAGGGAACATTCAGTGCACATTTAACACATAAAAAATGGTACATTTTGTAATTAAGGTCAATAAAAAGTGTCTTATTTTATAACAGTACGTCCACAGTGTGTTTCTGTGAAAGAAAGTCATTCCCAAAACTACACAATTCATTGAATATATTATATTTGACTTTAAAAAGTGCGTCTTTGAACACATTATTTTCCACTGACAGTGCTCAGTGCATTAACTCTTAAGGAGTCTTGTTTTTATGTAACAAAATGCACAAAAGAAAGTTGTATTTTTATAATATTAAATGTATTTTTTGTTGTAGAGGGAACACTCACTGCATATTTATCAGATAATACTTCAGTGCAGTATCAAATATGCAAATGACAAACATATAAACATGTTACATTCTTTAATTAAAAGGAATAAAAGTGTCTTATTTCATATCAGCTCCTCAAAAGTGTGTTTCTATGTT
>CM035792.1:47339396-47499396 GCA_020466265.1 Siphamia tubifer
ACACACACACACACACACACACACACCTCAGCGGGTATTGATCGTCCCTGACCCGCCCCACCCGCATCCGCAATATGTATTAATACTGCGACCCAGCCCACCCGACTCGCGGGTCACCCGCGGATATCCACTGGCCAGTGGGTAGCCCGCACAACACTAGTGTATGTGTATTAATTTATTATTAATTTGCATTGCTGCATAAAAAATGTTATCTGAGTGTTTCAATTGTTTGACTTTTATTTTCTCCAAAGAATATAAACACATCATTTCTACATAGATATCTGCTTTTGTGTTCATCCTCTACCTGTTAAAACTACTGCTACATTTGGTTACGTGGGCTGACCTGCCTTCACCTGGTCACTGAAAAATATTTGTAATTATTTGTAATTATATTAAATTGTAATTTAAATATAAGGTAAAAAATTTTCTGTTATTAATAAATACAATTTTTGAACTGAATTTCCGTGAAGGTGTGGTCCATTGTGGTCAGTATCCTAGGACGGAATATAAAACTAAAACTAACCCTCACCTGGAAACATCCAAACAAAAACAGTACGGTTTCATTTCATTTCATTTTAGATGTTAAAAGTATTTGTGGGTCCCAGTGTTTTCTTTTCTACTGGGTTCAAATGTGTCTTTGTTCCAGGTTGTGGACCCCTGGTGTAGATGCTGCGCTAGCGTCGATAACTTTAAAATGATGAAGCAGAACAAACATATTTTATAAATGACATGGAATTTAAACACAGAAATAAATGCAGGTATGTGAGTAAGTTCAAAGGTCATGTGAGGTTCATAATTCAGTGACTACTTTTTAAAAATGTGGGTGAAGAAGTGGGTCGGGTGTAGCCTGTTAAGACGACTATGATATGAACTGATCTATAGACTGAGCTACGACCAATGTGACGTTTACAGAGCAATGGAAACAAGTTTAAACTAGTGCATCTGGTGGTTTTATCATCCTATAGGCTAGGCTAATTAATGCTAACACACTGCTAACAGTGGAGGAAAAATATACAACATCCAAAATATCGAATGAACAACTTTGCATTGTATTTTTAGTTGTTTTTTTTATGTTGAAATTGTATAACTTTTAGCTGTTAATTCTACACTTTAATTCTACAATTTAATTCTGCAGTTTAATTCTGCAGTTTAATTCTAGTTTGATTCTACAATTTAATTCTACAATTTAATTCTGCAGTTTAATTCTACAATTTAATTCTGCAGTTTAATTCTACAATTTAATTCTAGTTTAATTCTGCAGTTTAATTCTACAATTTAATTCTACAATTTAATTCTAGTTTAATTCTACAGTTTAATTCTAGTTTAATTCTACAGTTTAATTCTATTTAATGTGACTAGAACTCAGCTGTTTGTGTTTCAGTCTTGGCTCAGATGTGACTTTGTGCTCCTGTCGTTCAGGTGTGGGTCTCTTCATGTTGTTTTGTGTTTATTCTAATAATGTTCCATGGATTTCCTGGCTGTGTGACACAGTTCCACCCTGACTGATCAATGACTGATCAATGACTGATCACACCTGTTGTTCTGCTGCAGATGTTTTCCATCACCATCATCATCATCATCATCAGCAGCAGCAGCAGCAACAACAACTGCATCAGCAGCAGCAGCATCAGCATCTGCATCAGCAACAGCAGCAGCAGCAGCAGCAGCAGCAGCAGCAGCAGTAGCAGCAGCAGCAGCAGCAGCAGCATCTGCATCAGCAACAGCAGCAGCAGCAGCAGCAGCAGTGGCAGCAGCAGCAGCAGCAGCAGTGGCAGGAGCAGCAGCAGCAGCAGTGGCAGGAGCGCTGATGCAAAACTAATATTGATGTAAATGTGATTGAAACACAAACCCAGTTTAGTTCAAAGGAACAGGAGAAAAGAAAAGTCCTGTTCTCATGTTTTGAAAGTCATGTATTTCTGTTTTAATACTTGTGACAAAGTTTCCTCAGGGTTCTAAAGTTATTATATTTAACGAAACCAAGATTCAAACCAATTCCAACAGCATAAAAATAATTTTGTGACCAGAGGTGATGCATCCTGGTCAGTCCAGTGGACAGTTGTTCTGTTGTTTTAGTTCATATCATTACTGTAACTGTAATGGATAAAACATGATGAAAACAAAACAGTAGTCCAGAAAAAAAACAAAACAAATGAAGCACAAAACATTAACTTAGACTAAATAGATAAGACAAAAAGTAATAAAATAAGATGGAAAAATACTGATAACTGGTAAAAGTGGACAAAATACAAAACTGCATGAACTAAATATTCCCTGTGATATGTGATGTTAACAAAGATAAATAAAAGCTCATAGTTTAAATGTAAATTCCACTGAATAATGTTTGGAAAAATGAAGGACACGTCAGTGACAGTCTATTATTCTGCTCTAAATCTAAAGCTCAAACGTCCATGTGATCACATAGTAAAAACAGACATGTCTGCAGTGTTTCATCCACTGACCTCCTCTGCACTTTATGTAAGTCTAATGTAAGCAGTAAAACAGGACGAGCATGCTACAGGATTCTGCTGGCTGAGATTTTACTGTCTGAGGCCGTAAATCTAACAACGCTGTTGGCGCTGGAGCGTACGCCAAAAGAACAGTATTTATAAAAAGGTACACAGTCAATTTTGCAGTGTTAAATCAACACTTAGAGAGTTTATTTAACTTCTTCTAGAGTGTATTTGGTCCCATTGTCTCCAAATTAACACTGCAAAATCTACAGTGTAGTAGCGCAGGTGAGACGCAGGCAGTTGGCTCTGCAGCGCTCTGTAACACTGACCTTCAAACGTCTGTTAACAACAACAGTTAAAGTTTATTATGATGACACCAGTGGTTGGACGGTGTGTTGGACAAGTCCCACACACTTTGGACGACGATTAACCCTTTAACCCAAGGGTCCACATACAGTAGAGGCTGGAAGTAGTCGCTCAGAAATGTTAATCAAACCACCCAAACCTGTCCCAAATGTCACATGACCTAATATAGTTTGACAACAGAGATTCTGACACATCTGAAGATATTTTATATAATAAACCACGTTCAGATAAAATACCCACAGCAGGTACAATTTTGAACAAATGTCAAACAGCTGATCTAAACCTTTATGTCTCATAATAATCCACAGAAGGAACCATATTCCAACAAACACATCCAAAACAAACCCAAAAAAATGTCAAAATGAAATCCAAAAACACATCAAAACTTCAATAAATATCCACAAATGCCTATTGCATCATTGCCTCCAATATCCCAGTTTTCATCTTAATATTTTCATTCATAATTAAAGCATTTTATTAAAACACTTCAAGAACAATATTCAATTGACTTTATTAAGAAATTGAGGTGAAATTGAGTGGAAGTTTCAAGTGTTAACATCTGAATTTAAATATAAAGTAGGCCTGTCAGAATGTTAGAAATGACGTGTTCGTTGATTGAAAGCTTCAAAGATGAAACTCAGTAAAAACTGAAGTCTAGCTAATGATGAATTCAGGATTTGATCGGTCTCACGTTAACTGTTTATTCAAATCTCATGTAAAGTACAAGAAACCAACTGATCTCAGGTGTCATGTGATGTGCATGGATCTGCAGGAGTCCCAGACTTTAATCTGTAAGAACCACAAAAGACAAAAGACGCCATCACCAAGGAGATTCACCCCCGTCCACCGGTGGGTTAGGACTGACAGATTATTGTGTCTTTATATTCTTTGTATCTGTGATGAAACTCCAACTGTATACATACATCATACATTTCATGTTAATCCATGCTGTCTTCCTCTTCTGCTTGAATTAAATATAGAACACATGCCAAGGCTGTCTGACTGACCTGGGCGGGCAGAACACATTCGTTCTGATTCGTTTTCTCCAATCAGGTCTGGGACTGGCCTATGATGACCAAAGAAGAATGAAACAAACCCAGTTAAAGGCACACGCAGCCATTGCTCTTCCACGGCTCCTGCTCCAGGACGCTCCCCAGGTGTCGGCCCCAGGCCCACATGACGGTCCAGTTTGGACAACAGAACATCGCCTGGTGAACTCTTTAAATATGATGTTTTCCCAGACCAACCAGTTCTGGAGCTGAGAGTCAGGTAACATTCTGCGTCTTGACAGTAACAATTCTGTGACTTCATCATATCAACCATATAATATATAAATGATATGTACACCTACTAATAAAAGAAATACCATCAACATATTAACCCTTTGATGCACATACTGGTCACTGCAGTGGACAGTTCTGCTCCAGTTGTTCTCGTAGTTTTTAGTTGTTTTAGTTCATATCATTACTGGTCTGTTCTTAATACCTGATGTGTACTAACATGTTTACCTGTAAATAAATTGCCTGTTGTTATTAGACTCTAATTAACAGTCTCTTCTTTAACAAAAACTGCATTAAAAATGTTTTATTTCATGTTCTGATATTGCATTTTAAACCATTGGTTCAAAGCTTAAAAACATATTTTTTACTCCATAAAAGTAGATTAATTAAAAAGAATTCAATCACATTGCTTTTTTCATACCTAAAGACAAATAAAAACACTTGACCAAGGTTCTCTTAATTCGTGCATCAAAGGGTTAATCCATCCATGTGATGAAAAATTTTAACACAGTAAATGGGACAGTTGTTAATGTTAATGTTTGCAGTTGTTTTTGCTGAAACTGTTGACGGTGTTGAATAATAATACTGGTTTGCAATGTATTTATTTTTTTAGAAAGTATCTGCTTCAGTCGTTAAATGTGTTAAATCTTACATATTCATGAAACAAATGACTTTAGTGTTGATCACTTCATGTTTTTAATATATATAATAGTGTGTTATTCCACATATATGCTGCTTTATGTTCATGTTTACAATGGATTAGTAAATATTCCACGAAAAAGAACCTATAAAGTGAATGGATCATAATGTGCAGACAGTGTTTAAAGTAGATCTGGTGGATCTGGTAGATCTGGTAGATCTGGTAGATCTGACACCAATATTCCTTTGGACTAAAACCTATTCTATTGTTCATTCTAACTATTTCACATTTTGACCCCAGACTTATCTTGGAAACTTGAGCCAACCAGTATTTAAGACTTGACTTTTCTTTATCGCACACGTGGTAACATTTCATTAGTTTTATTCCAGATGCATTTTACTTGTTGACCACAGTTACTATGACCTGACTGTCACCAGATGGTATTTCACAATACCATCTGGGACTGTTCTACACCCGCTCCATTTTCAAAGGAGGGTCTTATTTAAAATCATTTCATGTGATTAGATTAAAAATCTGTCCGTCTCTTGAGTGACGTGGCGCTTCATCCACTCACATTGAAGTCAAGACGCTTCATCAGCTAAAATAGTTTTCATCAGGTATAAACACATCAACAGAAGAGTTTAAACTGAACATTTATACGTGACGTGAACCTCGTCTACTACGATGTTCTTCTGGTAACCGTCGTAGGAAAGCATGGTTCTCCATTTATCCTTCAGCCATTCTTTCAGGGCTAACAAACACTACCTGCTAACATCTGTTACAGATGTGGTTGTTATTTCTTCCTCCAGTTCCATTACTGTCAGCCCTAGTTTACTATCAGCCTCTGTGACTGGGTCCTCTACCAACACAACCAGGGGGGTACCACAGTAACCATGGGCTTCTGCACTGGTACTATTTCTGTACCCACCAGTGGACCTCTGTTCATCTTTTAAGGAATGAACATGTGGTAGAGTCAACAAAACACTGGAAATAACAGAGTCGATATGAACACTCAAATACCGAAGGCACGCTGTCGTTGTGGTGTATCTGAAAAGACGACACTGCCGTCGCTTCTGCTTAACGTCACATCAGACACAACGCTTCCGTGTCGTCCCACCCTGCGACACTGTTTTCCTTCGTTTTGAAACAGATATGATCCCCTTGCTCCTCAGATGGTTGTGTTAGCATAGCGTAATGCAGCAAGATGACGTAAGTCAGGTTAGAGTTACTCCACCAAGGAACAGCAAAGTTATGTTTTCACCGTCAATTCCTTGGCGGAATAATAAATAAATAAATAAATAAATTCTTTCATTCATTATAACTTTGATCTGATGACCATGAAAATATGACAAACTGCTTTTTACACCAATTATTTGCATGTATTGATATCATTAATGAATCAACAGGTACAGCCTCTGAAATTGACACAATTTAACAATAAACAATTAATGAAAATACTCCTCCTTTCATGGGACAGTTCACTCACTATTTTTCAGATGAATGTTTGTCATCAGTGTCTTTACTCTGGTGCACCCACACTGACTCCGCCCCTTTACACTGGGGCACTGAGCCCAGTTCTGGTCCGGTTTTGGTAACAGCGAAAGTAGTCCTGGCAGGTTTCCTGGGGTCAAAAAAATAAAACGTGTTTCTTCTCAAAACAATATGTGTTTGAATAAGCGTTTTATTTACATAACAAAACCGTCACGGAACAAAAGGTCACACCTCATAATTCCTTGGAGTCCTAATTTCTCTCAATAGTGATCAATGCACTAGCGTTGTCACTGCTAACACCTGTTACATGGGTCAACAACGTTTGTATTTCCGAAGGAAACGTAACTTTTTAAATGTAGACAAGACAATTATGACCTTAGTATTTTATTGAAATAATTCTTTATTATATTATTGTATGCTGGTATGGTCATTCTAAAGTGACACATAAGAATAAACTGTGAAAAATTGTTAAAACATAGATTAACTGGGGCTCGGTTGGTCGTCCAGTGACTGAAAGGTTGGCGGTTCGCGTCCCGGCTCTGACTGTCCAAAAGTGTCCAAGTGTCCTTGAGCAAAGACACTGAACCCTGACTTAGTCTCCCAGTAGGACTGACAGAACCTTAGAAACCTACTGGTGTATGAGTGTGTGTGAATGGGTGAATGTGAGGCTAATGTAAAGAGCTTTGAACCATGAAGGTGGAACAGAACTATACACAGTAAATTTTGCAGTGTTAAATCAACACTTAGAGAGTTTATTTAACTTCTTCTAGAGTGTATTTGGTCCCATTGTCTCCAAATTAACTCTCTAAGTGTTGATTTAACACTGCAAAATTTACTGTGTAGAAGTGCATCGCTGGCCGCCTCCTCCCAAGTGTCTGTTGGCTGCCACACAGGATAAGCCATCAGTCTGAGCTGATCAGTGCTGGACCAGCAGCCTCATCTGCTGGGTGTTGACAGGAGTCGTACCTGACAGACGACGACCAGGGAAAAGTGAGCCACAGAAGCTAACGTGGTAGGATCGAAACACATCAGGACACAGAGCAGTAAAGGACCACATGATTCCATCAGTCACCTGTTGTTGGTGGTGAGTCTTGTCAACTCTTGTTTCATTGACTTTAGCTAAAATTAGATGCTACTTTGCTAGCACTAAATATCAAAGAAAGAGTATGTTTAGTTATTTTCAAAAGTCCAGTAAGTGTGATGAACTGATAAAAGTAGTGAAAAAAAATGAGGATGAGGATTATCAACCTGCAGGAACTACAGTTACTGCATCACTGAGTTGTTTTTGAATATTAAATACTACTAAATATGATTCATTAAAAATTTAACTGGAAATGATTGATAATGTGTCATGACGGAATATTTAAGAACCTGTCCATCAAAATGACAGACAATAAAAATGTCTGTACCCCAGTGTTGTACCTGAACGAGTTCATTGAACGATCGTTCACGAACTATATCATATTCTCGTTCACTTTTGCCAAATGAACGGGAAGTTGTGAACGTGGTTATTCTGGTATTTATTGAAGTGCGCTCTTATGTAGTTCATATTTCGTTCTCATCATGTTGCAATTCCTATAAGGTATAAAATGGGATCAAAACACAGCATTATCATAGATGTCATTTTTGTATTGTAATCAGTGTGTGTGTGTGTGTGTGTGTGTGTGTGTGTGTAAACAGAGTCATAACTCAATGAATACTTGAGATATCACCATGAAATTACATGGTCATATACTTATAGCTAATGTGCATCAGATGCAATGATCTATTTGAGTAAAGGTCAAAGGTCAAGTTCAAAATTAACTAAAAGGTCAAAATCACATTATTGGTTATAACTCAAGGGTCACAAAACTTTCCGATTGGTACCAAATGGTGAGGAATGAAGATTTTTTTCTCATAATTGGGGTTATTACCTACGACCAATAGTTTTTGACAACGGGTTGTTAAAGAAACTTGTGATTGACACAAAACAGTGGCGAGGTTAGGCATTTTCTGAATACTTGCTTTTTTGGGGATTTTGTTGAAAAATAATGTGAAAACGTGGGGTCATCTTATAATCGGATTTAACCATTGACACAAGCTGATGGTTGTCTGGGGAAGAGATGGGACCACGGCATGAGTGGGAGGAGCCAGTGAATTGGAGCAGATGGGACCACAGCATGACAAAGGCCGTGAGTCTGTGAGGAAAAGCTTTATGCTGACTTTTGTTAATACGTCTCATGAGCAAAATTCTGACAGCCAAAAATAAAAGCAGTGTGTTATTATTATTTCAATGATCAGGATTTTTTTTTTAGTTTCAATAAAAATATTTTCTTTAAACAAAGTATATTTTGCTGAACTGACAGAAATGCGCGGATGATGTATATTTTCATCTGCAACACCTTCTTAACAGTGGGTCAGAAGGGTTGGCGGTTCGCATCCCACCTTTGGCTGTCCACATGTCAAAGTGTCCTTGGACAAGACACTGAACCCTAAGTTGCTCCCAGTAGGGTCAGGCAGCGCCAGTGTATTGGTGAATAAAATGCACTATATAAGTACAGTCCATTTACAATTTTAAAATACTTTATTTGTCATTATACATTGTACAATGAAATGTGTCCTCTGCATTTAACCCATCCTTTATGCCATTGGAGCACCTGTAACGAGTAGTGGGCAGCCATGTGCGGCGCCCGGGGACTCAGTAGAACCAGGCTCTAACTGCTTCTTAAAATCTCTATCCACCTGCTATCCATTTGCATGAACATTTTTTCACCAATTTTCAGACCCCAACCTGCCCGCCATCTGCTGATTAGTTTTTAGGTTTAATGAAGATTCCATTAGGACTTTTTATTTGAGTGCTTCAACCACAACCCTAACCAAAATGTAATTAAAATACTTTTCATCATGTCATCTGCCTGATCCACAGTTGATCCACAGTTGGTCCACAGTTGATCCATAGTTGGTCCACAGTTGATCCACAGTTGATCCACAGTTGGTCCACAGTTGATCCACAGTTGATCCACAGTTGGTCCACAGTTGATCCACAGTTGATCCACAGTTGGTCCACAGTTGGTCCACAGTTGATCCACAGTGCCCGCTGGTGTACGGTTCAACCGCACATCTCTGTAAGTCGTGTCTTTTTCTGAAGATTAATCTTGAAAAGTCAGTAAAACCCGACTCATTGCTTAAGTATCACAAGATGTGGACTTGTTTCATGAATGTTCTGAATGTGCAGATGTGTGGAAATAGACACTGTTGCATCCACCTCTGTGACCCCAGGATGGTTTATTATTAGTGCCATAGCATAGTGTTCTGAAATACAGATGAAGAGGACGACCAAACTGTGGACTTGATAACACATTGTATATGTGTATCTGTGTCTATATTAATATTTACTGGAATGTATGTTGTGCATACTGACAATGTTTTGTTTTATACCCATGGATATTGCTGAGGTGAGGTGTTGAGGGTTTTGTTTTTGTTTGGTATGTCTTATTATTGTGTGAACTGAAAATCAATAAAATATATTGGAGAAAAAAAAAGAAAATGACCAAGTAACCTACTGGCTCTATAAAAAAAAGGACAGTTCATGGTGGAATTTTTTTTTAAATTGTTCATCGTGAGGTAAGAGTTTTAGGTGTGTAATCACTGAAAGACTCATTATTACTTATATAATAATAATAATAATAATAATAATAATAATAATAATAATAATAATAATAATAATAATAATAATAATAATAATAATAATAATAATAATGTATTAGATTTATATAGTGCTTTTTTGGCCACTCAAAGCACTGTACATTAGTGACCCATTATTCATTCACTCTCACATTCTCCCTCTGGTGGTGGTAAACTACATATGAAGTCACAGTACTGGTCCTGGAATCTGTTTCCATCCTACCCACCTCACTATTCACTAAGGACTGAAGGGTCTGTCTGTCCACGTGTCGAAGTGTCCTTGGGCAAGACACTGAACCCTGACTTAGTCTCCCAATAGGACTGACAGAACCTTAGAAACCTTCTGGTGTATGAGTGTGTGTGAATGAACTATAGAAGTGAAGAACATTTACCAAGTTAGTAGCAAAGTATTATCCATATAATATACTATATCATACATCAGTGTGAGTGACACTGGAGGCGGGAGGGTGAAGGGTCTTGCCCAAGGGCACAATGGCTTGACGAGGACAGAGCAGGATTTGGTTTCTTGGACGACCCACTCTACCATCTGAACATTCATTGCAGTTTTACTTCTCAAAAAAAAAAAATTGATAAAGTTTAGGGAGGAAAGCATTTTCCAGTTTCTAGTGGTGTCATCTTACCTCCATATGCTTCAGTTACTTCATGTGATTAGTGCTTTTCATATGGATTGTGGTATTTAACAAGACACTGCTGCTTTTGTCATTATTATGAGTTCAAGTGTCTTTGTTTAAATGTGATAAAAAGTGGATGTGCAGATCTACTTGGTACTTAACCAGAATGTGACCCACTATCAGCCCACCGTACAGATAGAAGCAGCGCCTCGGTGTGTGTTCATGTGGAAACAAAGGACTGGTCTGAGCCTTGGCTGAGCGGCAAGTTGAGCCTGTGGGGACGAAGAGGTGCATCTGAGCCCAATTAACCTCTGTCTGTATCTCGGTGTGTCTCAGTGGACAGAGGAGACGAGCCCTGGACTGAACCATGACAGGCTCACATGGAGAGTACAGCACCCTGAAAAGACACCACACAGCTGAAGACACCCTGCAAAGGCTCTGCTCTGTGTGTGTGCTTTTATTCATATCTTTATGGGGACATTGATCTCTGTACACAGTTATGCCATGGGGACCTCTGACACCAAGGGGACTTAAATTCAGGTCCCCACTAATAAAATAGAAATCTGTGTGAATTATGCAAATTCCTGCAAATTTATACATATCCTGAAGCATGAGGGAAATAGGTGCAAAGCCAAACTTATTTTTGAAAGATTTTAAGATATGCTTACTTTATTGATTGATTGATTTATTCCCTGTGTGCTTGCATGCAATGCAAGGCACAGGGGTATATTGTTAGTCACATTTATTATAATGATGACTGACTGATTTCTGACTTATACAAAACAACTTCGTCCAAAAATTAACGGCTGTAAATTGACCAAAAAATAGAAAATGAAAAGACCAGTAAAAAATGTCCATCTGAAATTAATTGGGCCATGTTTACATGGATATACTCCCAAACAGTACATCATAGTGTTTTGCAGTAAATAGGAAAAAAATCATCACATTTACCCAAAGATTACACATGTGGTCTCATAATTCCATATGTCGTATGGAATTCACATTATTATTCCGAATAAAACTCCATTCAATGGGACCAACAAAAAAATGCCCTTTTTTACGAACGCTACTTTATTTAAACTTTCAAACGCAGTCATTTTGTCGTCTCTTTAGGATGTGATTTTCATAAGGAAAATTATGAAAAGACCAAAATCTGACTTTTTATCAGTGGGTGATGTCATCGCTAGAGCACGAGAGAAGAAAAAATTTACCTGAAAAATGTCTCAATAACTCGTCCTCACGGCAAAACCATAAATAGTAGACAAACAATCTTTTCCACAAATGTTGCCATGGTTGTGAGAATTCAAACAAACCAGGGTTTGAAGATCTAGCTCTTTTTAAAGTGAAATGACAGGAACCTGTTTGGGATGATGTCAGGGATTTCTGTCAATAGACTTCTATTGGAAAAATCATTTCTGTCTCATGTTGAGTTCAGTGTTTTTGAAATTGTTCTAACTCACTTATTTTTCACAGTACACACATAAAAAGTACATGTACTTGTTCCTCACACCCTCCTGTCACTCATCATCAACTTTGTTTTCACCAATTATTTACACTTTTACCAAAAATGGCAGTAGTTCGGCAGTATGTTCACACCTATTTTTTCCATGTAACAGAGTGTGGAGCTGTCTATGAGTCTGCCCTTTGAAGTTCCCGCCACTGCTCATCACCATGGCAACAGTGCTCCTGGCACTATGAAACACCTGCAGACAATTAAGACTGTGAGAGGCCCTCTAGAACGTTGCGGCAGCTGCCGTTCACATTGAATGATGGTTTTCTAAAAAAATCCGCCCGCTGCACCATTAACGCCCGCTGCCCATGGCAACGGTTTTTGTCACTTCAGATTCACTGTACCATATCACTCCGCAGGTAGTTTGTCCACTTTTAAAGTAAATCTTCGCTTCGTTGTAACTGCTAGCTTATCCAGTGTTAACCTATCCTGATGTTATCCTGACCGTAGTCAGGAAATCAGGGGAAATCACCAGGGCCGTAGTCAGTATTTTACCCCGGGGTTAACTCCACTATGCTGGTTTTTAGAAAACAAGGAGTGGTTTCAGTGAGCTTCGTTTTCAGTATTTATTTGCAAGAACGGGACAACACCTGCTCCGGTCGCCGACCTGACTGTGTACATCTGTCTCTCTCTTTTCTCCCCCTAAAACTCTCTGCACCCCCCTTCTGTCTGCCCCGCCTAACCTGCATCTTATTGGCTATTTCATAAAACTAGACTGTTAGAGTAGTGACTGTAATAAACTGTAATAACCCCTGGAATAAGCGGGATATTTTCTGATAGTAACTCATGGGCCATGCATTATCCCTTGCTTGACAAACACTGTGGGCGGGGCTTTAACATGACTGACAGACTAACAGATCTGCTTCATTTTGGTGATTTCAGTGGTTTTAAAACCGCTGTATCTCACTTATTTTTCCCAATACAGGGAAAGTAAATACATCTAGTTGTCCTTCAGAACCTCCTGTCATAATCAACATGTTTTCATCAATTATTTACAGTTTTCCCAAAAATTCCAGGAGTTCAGAGACATGGTTTAACATTCAGACAGGCTTTACTCCAGTCAGCTCTCTGTGTCTGCGTGTGTAAATCCAGGACGGTTTCCCAGGCAATGGGTAAAGTCCTTTACTCACAGAAAATGGGAGGAGCTTTAATAGAAGTGACTCAGTCCACAAACACTGACAAACAGATTCCACATATGAAGTGAACAGCAGATATTTCTTCCTTTCACCAGCCACAACTAAAGTGATCAGACAAGAGACAAACAGACGGTTACATTTCCTTCAGGACATGTATGGAAGTCTAGTTTATTTAAATTATTGATCTATTTAATTTATGTATTTATTCTAACTTGATTTAAAGGTTTAATTAATTATTCAGTTTTTTTTATTACATTTAGTTTATTATTTCTTTAAAAAAAGATGTGTTTACATTCACTACCTAATGGCTATTTTACCTGCAATTGATGTTTTCAAACTTTGTCCTCATGAGACATCAGTATGTGTGTGTGTGTATGTGTGTCTGTGTGTATTTGTGTTGTTTCTGTTTAGCATCTCTCAGACGGAACCAACAGCATTACACTGTATATCCACTGTACATGTCTGCCTGTGTCTTCAAGTGCAATAACGACAAAAAACACCAATGTACAAATATCATAATGAACAATGTGCACTAATCAACAATAATAAATAATGGGAAATAATGGAAGACCACATATATTCAATAATTAACATTCAATAATGTGCAATAATTATAATCAATAATGTTCAATCACTAATGGGAAATACTGAAAAATCACCCATGTTGAATAATTATAACCAATAATCAACAATACTATATAATGTGTAATAATTGAAAAGAACCAATGTGCAATAATCATGATTAACAATTTGCTATAATAAAATCCACCAATGTACAATAACCATAATTGGCAATTTGCTATAATCAATAATAATAACCAATAATGGTCAACGATGACTGTACTAGCCTCACTGTTTTTTTACTATTCATTATGATTTAAATATTTTCCATGCCAGTATGTCTGCGTTTTGACTGGAGTGGTGTGTGTATAAAGTGCTTCAGTTCAGTTGTCTTTGCTTTGTGCATGAAACGACAATAAAAAGGAATTTTCAATCTTAATCTTGAGCGTCTGCAGAAAAGCGTTTGCACATTTCCACATGCTCTGTATACCTCAGATGTTTGTAATAAATAGAGGAGCACCTCATACTGTGGTGCACGCCGCTAAATAAATAATGAGCTATCAAACACTGCCGATTTATGTAAAAGTCCCCGGCATTGTAAGCATTTATTTTCCTTTCATCGCTGGTTGAGAGAGTAATGTGCCGCGCAGTCTGCTTACAACTGAGAGCCACTATCAGGGTTGGAGCTGTCCTGCAGTGCTGATAACATGCAATAACTCTGCCTGGATTATTACACCCAAAATATGTGTCACCCTGTGTTGGGCTATAATTATTGATGATTATAATGTGTCACAATGATGCACACAGAGTCCTAAACTTATTTTTGGGTTTGGCATAAAAGCCTGTGGAGACAAACAAATAACGTGTTGCCAAAGTGTGTCTTGGCACATTTTTTAAAAACTGAGATGTTTACTGAGCAGCCCCACTGAAGCAGAATCTAGTTTATTATAAGAACAGAAACAGTCCAACCTGAATCCAGCTGAACTAGACTGGAATAAGAAGAGGTGCACATCATGAAGACACATGGAAGATGAGTTAGGACACTGAGACTGAATCTCTTTTCACCTCTTACCCCTTCAAACAGAGCTATAAGGGGCAGGGGCTCAAAAATCAACCCCTATGAATTGGGACACCTCTTCAACACTCACCTACGTCATCAGTTAGCTCCACCAGTTGTTACGTAACCAAAAACCACAGCTTTAACCAGAAGTAAACAAACATGTCTGCTGCTGTAGTTGTGTCGTTCTCCTGGATATGAACATACTTTTACTAATATCTACGTCCAATCACAGAAGTGCTATGAATGACTGATTACTCCACATTAATGTAAATAGTGATTTTTTTTTTCATGTGTGTTTTATGGAGAAAATGACCATTACACATTACAACAATGTCAAACTTTGTACAACAGTTATCACAACTGAAAAACAGTTAATTACAGTGAAAATACTACATTTGTGTAATTCTTTCATAGATGCCATCATTTTTTTTAAAAAGGATTCCCATTGTATTCTGGGATATTTCTCATACCCTACTGTTTGCAGTCTGCCCCTGGAAAATCTGCGTTTGAAGGGATCTAAAGCCCCTCCCCTTCCCCCTACCCCTACCCCTCTGCCTTAACCTGAACTGACACATCCCTACCCCTACATGTGGACGCACAAAAGGGAAGGGATGAAATGAGATTCAGTTTTAGGTATGTTCCATAAAGATCTACATTAGGGATGGACGATGTTTGAAAAAAACAGACTTTTTTTAACTCTGTGATATAAAAAAAAAACAAAAACAAAAAAAAACTTCCTCTCGCCCCACGTGGGCGGTGTCTCCTTCAGACTCGGGTCCTCTACCAGAGGCCTGGGAGCCTGAGGGTTCTGCGCAGGATCTTAGCTGTTCCTAGCAATGCGCTCTTTTGTACAGAGATCTCTGATGTTGTTCCTGGTATCTGCTGGAGCCATTCTCCCAGCTTGGGGGTCACTGCCCCTAATGCTCCGATCACTACTGGTACCACTGTTGCCTTCACACTCCACATTTTCTCTAACTTCTCTTTCAGCCCTTGGTATTTCTCTTCTCTTCTCATGTTCTTTCTTTCTCATGTTGCTATCACTGGGGACTGCTACATCTATCACCACCACTGTCTTCTCATGTTTATCCACCACCACTATGTCAGGCTGATCGGCCATCACCATCTTGTCAGTCTGGACTGGAAGTCCCACAGGATCTTGGCCTGCTTATTCACTGTCACCTTTGGGGGGGGTCTCCCATCTTGACCCTGGGACCTCCAGTCCATACTCTTTACAGATGTTCCTGTACAGTATGCCCGCTACCTGGTTATGCCTCTCCATGTATGCCTTGCCTGCCAGCATCTTACACCCTGCTGTGATGTGCTGGACTGTTTCAGGGGCTTCTCTACACAGCCTACACCTGGGGTCCTGTCTGATGTGGTAGACCCCGGCCTCTATTGCTCTGGTGTTCAGGGCTTGTTCTTGTGCAGCCATGAGTAGTGCCTCTGTGCTGTCCTTTAGTCCAGCCTTTTCCAGCCACTGGTATGTCTTTTCCATATCAGAGACTTCCTCAATTTGCCGATGGTACACGCCATGCAAGGGTTTGTCCTTCCATGATAGCCCCTATGGTTCCTCGACCTTACTGGGCTTTTGTTGCCTGAGGCATTCACTTAGCAGTTGGTCATTGGGGGCCATTTTCTTGATGTATTCCTGGAGGTTCGCCCTTTCCTCCTGGACAGTAGTTCTGACACTTACTAGTCCTCGGCCCCCTTCCTTTCGCTTAGTGTACAGCCTCAGGACACTGGACTTGGGGTGGAACCCTCCATGCATGGTAAGGAGTTTCCTTGTCTTGATATCAGTGGCTTGTATCTCTTCCAGTGGCCAGGATATTATCCCAGCTGGGTATCTGATTACTGGCAGGGCATAGGTGTTAATGGCCTGGATCTTATTTTTGCCGTTCAGCTGACTTTTCAGGACCTGTCTTACCCTCTGTAGGTATTTGGCTGTGGCTGACTTCCCAGCTGCCTCCTCATGATTACCATTTGTCTGTGGGATCCCTAGGTATTTGTAACTTTCCTGCACATCTGTGATATTCCCTTCAGGTAGGTCAACCCCTTCAGTTGTGATCACCTTTCCTCTTCTAGATATCATCCGCCCACATTTATCTAGTCCCAATGACATCCCAATGTCTTTGCTGTAGATCCGGGTGAGGTGAATTAGGGAATCAATGTCACGCTCATTCTTGGCATACAGCTTGATGTCATCCATGTAGAGGAGGTGGTTGATGGATGTTCCACTTCGGAACTGGTATCCAAAGCCACTCTTTGAGATGATCTGGCTGAGGGGGTTTAGGCCTATGCAGAACAGCAGGGGGGACAGAGCATCTCCTTGGTAAATGCCACATCTGATGCTCACTTGTGCAATTGGCTTTGAGTTGGCCTCCAGAGTTGTCTTCCACAGCCTCATTGAGTTCTGGATGAACTCTCTTTGTGTCCTGTTGATGTTATACAGTTTTAAGCATTCCAGTATCCATGTATGTGGCATTGAGTCATAGGCTTTCTTGTAGTCAATCCAGGCAGTGCACAGGTTGGTGTTCCTCGTCTTGCAATCTCAGGCAATTGTCCTGTCAAAACCAGTAGCTGGTGTTTGGCTCCCCTGGTGTTGTTGCCTATTCCTTTCTGTGCTCTGCTCATGTATTGCTCCATGTGCCTACTCATCTTAGTCGCTATGATGCCTGATAGAAGCTTCCATGTGGTGCTGAGGCAGGTTATAGGCCGGTAGTTAGATGGTATTGTTCCCTTCTGGGGGTCCTTCATTATGAGGACTGTCCGGCCCTGGGTTAGCCACTCTGGGTGGTTTTGCGATATATTGTATAAACATATGGGTCATTCCATGCTAATGTGTAAATTTTTTTGTGCCAACAATTGATAGACGTACAGCCTTAATTATGATAGATATGGACAAAACTTTTATTGAGTCCTATTTCTCTCATAGTCCTGACATAAATATGATAAATTTGGAAAGATAGTCCAATAAATGACTGAATTAGAAAAAAATCATTTCCAGGTTGATGGACGGAAAGGTAGGAACAATTTAATTTTTTTAGTCATGCTTGATTGTGTATTGAATAAACAACCTATTCCTTTGAAAATATTCGTGTTTTTATTTTTTATCCTGAAGTTATAATTAAAAATAATGTTCTGGAGAAAACTGTAGTGTTTTTGTACTAGTTTCTGTGGTTTGAGATAAGAAATAATATCAAGTAACGGACGTCAGTCATTCCGTCCAGAAAAATGACGGGCGTTACACAGCCTGTTACTGACGAACTTACATTGTGAAATACACACTAAATACATAGGAATTATTCTAGTTAGTATATTGACACGATAAGGGCAGATAAATCAGTATTAATCAAAGGCCTTGGCTGTAAATCGAACTCGAAGTCAACCACTGCATTTTCCGTCCATCCACTGACGTCCATGACAAGAGTGGGAAAACCCAATTTGTTGTGCCCCAGAAGTGATGACGTTTATAGAGCATTCTGGGTATTTCCAACCAGCACACTACGTCAGCGATCTCTGTGGAGAAGCCAGCAACATGGCGAGGAGAGCTGAATCTTCCAGCTCCGTCCAGATTAGTAACGTCCGTTACTACATGACGTCCAATCATTATAAATGAAGGATACTAGGTGATTTAGTGCATGAATAAGTCAAGATTCCTCTGGTATATAGCATATGATTGCTGGATTCACGTAGACACGATGCCAGCTCCATTTCTACAGCGACGATGTTTTTGTTTTCAAAATGCCGCTGTTTTGGACAGAAAATCTATGATCGGACGTCAGAATAAGTGATTTATCGGACGTCATTTTCTGTAACGCTCGTCATTCTATTAAATTATGATTGTATGTCTGTTAATATGTAAAATTCCTTCAGTTAATTAATTCAAAGTGTTAAAAAACTGTACAAATTTCATCTACATGCAATGTTAATGAGATTTAAAGTGATTTGACATCGTTTTTCGTAACCATGGTAACGGACGTCACTGAAAGACGGAGTGTAAAACACACCTCTACTAATTATGAAATATTTGAGAAAAATAGCCTAATTTTCTGCCCCCTATATGCCAATAATAATCTAGGACATGTAGGAATTATATTTAGGGAGGACTTCCTGTATGATTCTTGGAAATTTCAATTCAAGTTGAAAAAATATGAACAAAAACAAAAGATATTTCTGGTAATCGAACAAAATAATATTTATTTTCCCCTCCCTCCCTCCCACCCATGCCATGTCTCCGTCCCTCCTCGACCCAAAACTTTTGACAGATAGGATACTACAGACTGCCACAACATTTATTTCTATTCAACCCACAGCGATATCATCAAAATTATATTTGTCTAACCAATTATTTCTATCTTATATTCTAGCTTGGAAAAATAAAGCTACGGAGTTTTGACCGCCACAAGGAGATAAATCCCTGCGTTGAGGAATCAGATGGTAGGATCAGCAATGCAGCTATTAGAATGAGACGATATAGAGAAAGACTGAAGATGGATAATGATAAATGGGCTGAACACTGTGCTTCAGAACGAATAAGAAAAAAACTGTATCGGGATTCTCAATCTGAAGAACGGAGAAATAGAGACAGAGAAACTGGCAAACTAAGGCAGAGAAATTATGCAAGTAGAAAGAAATCACAAAATACTGAAGTAGAACAAGCAAAACCAAAGAAAAAGGCCATCACTAGAAAGGCTAAGGAAGCATTGCGTGTAAGTTGGAAGCTAAGTAAGAGAAAATACCGCAGTACACTAAGTGCTCAGAAGAAGAGAAGAATTAGAGAAAAAGATAGAAAGCGTAAAACAAAAGACGTACAACATCAGGATATCATCAATCATAAGTCACCTAAGAGATCAAGGAAAGACTGTAACTGTGATAGTAAAGCACTAATGGAAAACTTGAAACACCGTCTACAGGAGTTGAGAAAGGATGATGAGTCGAGATTCAAAAAAAGAGTACTTGTTGAGGCGCTATGACAGTATTCTGTCATCTCCAAAATGTTGGCAGTGAGACCTGGCTATATCACATCCCTTGAGAAGAAATCCAATGAAGAAACCCTGTCCTCGACCAGAAAGCTACGGAGAGAGAGAAAAGATAAGACAAGTCAAGTTGTCATCAAAAAGGTGGAGGAGTTTTACAGACGCCCCGATATATCACGAGAGCTACCTTGTATGCGTATGGTTGGGAAGAAAAAGGAAGTGAAGCGTGTGATGGAAATGTCAATATTTAGAGCCTTCCGTGTATTCAAACAGCAAAATCCAACCTTAGCTATAGGAAAAAGTGTATTCTTTGCCAGCAGGCCGAAGACTGTTCTCCTCCAACATCGTACTCCAATAATACAGTTGTTATGTTATGTTGAAACTGAGAGCTCTAAATAATGCCTTGTCGAAAAAGGATCTTGGAGGATGTAAGATCAAGGACAAATATGACTTGGTAGCTATAACACTGTGTCCAGTAGCTGAGGGTGATTACGCTGCTCTAGCCTGTGTTAACAGGAATTGTTCTAAGTGTGGAACCTCAGCACTCAAGGAACGACTATCCCCATTGATACATCTGAGTACAAGCGATAATGAAATAATAATGACTTGGAAGAAATGGGAGACTAAGGCCTACACCTACACTGTTTCCAATGAGGAAAAACATAAGTCGAAGAAAGTCCTTGTCACTAAAACAGGACCACCACAATCCTTTATAGATGAGCTATGTACTGAAGTGGACTTTCTAGCCAAGCATCTTTTTGTGGCCAGCTGGCAACAAAATATGTTCTCTGCCATCACAAAACAAATTCCAAATCAGTGGGTTGTCACCGTAATGGATTTTGCTGAGAACTATAAGTGTGCGGCACAAGATGAAATACAATCGGCACACTGGGCCATGGACCAGGTCACTATCCACCCAATTTGTGCCTTCTACAATTGTAAGTCATGTGAAACCCCACATGTTACACAGGAAGCTTTGGTGTTCATCAGCAATGATGAACACCAAAGCCATGACTGGCATGCAGTTCACCATTTCAACAAAATAGCCTGTTCATATCTCCAGGAGAAAAGACACCTCAATATTTCCCGATTAATCCAATTTTCTGATGGATGTGGTGTCCAATACAAAAGTAAAGGTGCGATTGCGGATATTTCTTTCTCAGAAAGAGATCTTAAGTTCCCAGTAGACAAGACACTACTTTGGATCTCGTCACGGTAAGGGGCCGTCGGATGGTGTAGCAGGTGTTGTGAAGTCAGCCGTACGCCATGCAGTAATATCCAGAGAAGCAGTAATCAACAACGCATCTGAGCTTTTTGAATTTTGTCGAGTGAAAATGACAAATAACGACTCGTGTCATAACCAAAGACGAGCATTCTTCTATGCTGATCGAATTGATATCCAAAGGGAAAGACCAGACCGTCAAGTGAAAACAGCATTGCCTGGAACCAGGACATTTCAAGCAATTAGACGCGTTGAACCCGGTGCTGTTGCCTGCCACAATCTAAGTTGTTTTTGTCAAGTCTGCTTACTGAATGACTCGTCAGAGATGTATAAATCATCAGCATGTACAACCCTGGATTACCCAGCTTCTGAAAATGCAGAAACAGCCTGAGCTACATGTACAGCAACCTACTGACCAGCCACAAATGGAAAATGAAGTAACTGATGATAGCTCTCCCATTATTGGTGATGCACAACATCTCTTGAGTAGCATTGTCAATCCAGCAGGTACGTAAAATCTTGTGTAGGAAACCTGAAAAGAGAAAAAAATATATACTCCCAAAAATTTACTTTCCAAACTGTAATGTTGACTTAGTTAACTCATGAGATCAGTGTGAATTTGTTTCAGGAACAGACGAGTTTAATGAAGACGAAGAGATCGCTGCAATCCCTGATGACGATATAACTATCCAAGACAGTACTACTACCTTAGATGATCCTTTGTCTGTTTTAGAACTATTCAAAGGTGAGATTATTTTCACAACCTGTTTATTAATTGAATTTGACATGCACACTACTGTACCGGTACCAAAAATATTTGCTTCTCCACTTTCAGATTTGGACGATGGCACAGCAGATGACAAAGCTACTGGTATTGACAACAAAGATGTCCATGATAGCTCCCAGAATTCTCGTATCATTTTTGAAAATATTTTGATGTACAAAGATGATAAATATGTCTTTCCTAAACTGATAAGATTTAACTGTATCATTCATGAAGCCTGTTGCCCACAACAAGTTTGTCTGGCGTCTGAATTCACATGGAAAGTCATTAGATACTGAAGTTATACCAAGGAGTGAAGTCATGACAGTATTAACTGAGAAACCATTTCCGTCAACGAAGGCAACGAGGTATTTCTCATTCTCTAATGACTATGCAGATAGCCTCCATGACCTAATGAAATCAATTTAAATTGAAATTCTTTTCAAATATTCCATTCTAATGGACAATTTTTATGAACTGTTGAAGTTTTTTAATGTTTTTATAAAAGTTTTAATGTTGATTCAATATTTTCCGTCCAAGGTGATGTCCATTACATTACTCACTTCATGCATTTACTTGTCTATTTTTCAGACTTTGTTGAAAATTTTGAAGTTTTTAAGTGTTGAAATTAAAGATTCAAAGTTTATTTTTGATAATAACTCTTTTCTTGGCTTGTTCACTTCATTTTACCAGAATAAGGAAAATAATATGTGTGTGTATGCTTATAACCGCGTGGTGATTTTCTACATTTTTATTGACAAAGTCAATATGGAAGTATTTTTTTCTTTTTATTATCTAGAATCTTTGTTTCTAAAGCTTTTTAGAAGTGTTTCTGTTCAATAATATAGGAATGATGGTGAAAAAGTTCCTAAAATTCTTCTGGAATTCCGTCCAAATGATGTCCGTTACAATACTATTTCGCAATTCAAAATTTAAAAATTTTGAGGTTGGTTATTCAAAAGTTATCTTTTCAGATATATATTCTGAAACTTTAATAATTTGTTTACTATGAGAGGAAAAAAGATTCCTGAAAAAAATTATTTTTTTTATTAAAATTTACACATTAGCATGGAATGACCCATATATAAATGTCCAAAGTCTTGGTTCGTGTGCATGACAAAAAAATGAAAGTTGATAATGTTGGATCACAAAACCATTCAAAGTAGAAGAAGACAGGATGGACTGTGCTTTAGGAGGAGAGGTAGTCAGTACAGATGGCTGGAAACAAACCACACACATTTTTACTTTGCAAACATCATTTTGTGAAACGATGTGCAAAAGGTTGTGAAATAATTTTCTATTTTACAATAATATTGTATTTTATATAGTGTTGCTCATAGGTATAGATACTGTCACATCAATAAATATAGTTTTCATTACTACATCCTAAGGCATTAACGACTTCAGTTTTTTTCAAATCGACTTATCCGTCAGTAAAGTAGAAGTTGAGTCGACGTGTCATTATGACGTAATCACATTGTCAGCAGAGGAACAACACAGACGCACAGCTAAATAGTTAAAAAACAAAACAAAACACGGACACACGTCTGTCCAGCAAAGAGTAACTTATATTAAAGTTCACTGTAACGTAACAATGTCCACTGACAAGACACAAGCATCGACATTTTAACCCCAACAAAACAAAGGCTAACGTTAGCAAAGAGTTTTGTGTTAACTGTAATTGAACAACATCAGTAGGTGAACATATGTCTGCATTTGGTCTGGACCCACTGTCCACATGTCTGTCAGTGTCCTCACTTTTTATATTAAGCGTAAAAAGTTCAAGTCAGTGACCAAGACGCACACCACACTGTCCACATCATGTTTGTCTTAGTGCACATTGTCTGCACTGCTGCTCACATTCAGGTTAGCTAGTGGATGTGTCTTCAGATGGATGTGACAGGTGAAGTATTTCCACACATGTGATGTGTGTCTGTCACTGTCTTTTGTTTTGTCAGCCCACCACAACTGTCTTACCTGCAGCAGCCACGTCTGGTTTAGGTCTGACTGTGTTTACTGAGAGAGAGAGGGGGGGGGGGGGGGGGGGGGAGAGACTAACACGCGAATTGTCTACTCCTCAAAATTTAAGTCAACTTGTGCTACAGGAGTCGACAGTGTTGGGAAAGTTCACCTTAATTAGGAACTAGTTCAGTTCAAGTTAGTCAATATGAATTAGTTCAGTTCATCGTTCATTTTTCCAAATGATCAACTAGAAGTTCATGGATCCCAAAATGAACTTTTTCGTTCTTTTTTTGTGTTATTATTGTAAACTTATTATTAACCGTTCCTGACGTTATCCTGACCGTAGTCAGGAAATCAGGGGAAAATGCTGTCCTCCTCTCGTACAAAATCTGCAGGGCTGAAGTCAGTACCTTATCTCAGGTTTAACTTCCTTCTGCAGGTTCTTAGAACATAAGGAGTGGTTTCACTGAGCTTCGTTTTCAATATTTATTTCCAAGAACAGGACAACACCTGCTCCGGTCGCCGGTCACACTCTGTACATTTAACTCTTTTTCTCCGCTCCCAAAATCTCTCTGCACCTCTCTCTCTCTCTCTCTCTCTCTCTTCTCATTGGCTATTCCACAACATTATGTTTCTAACATTAGTTCAGAATAATAAATGGTAAATGTTAAATGGACTGCACTTATATAGTTTTTTTCCACCTTCATGGTGCTCAAAGCGCTTTACATTAGCCTCACATTCACCCATTCACACACACACTCATACACCAGTAGGTTTCTAAGGTCTATGGTAAGTCCTACTGGGGGCCTAAGCCAGGGTTCAGTGTCTTGCCCAAGGACACTTCGACATGTGGACAGAGCCAGGGATGCGAACCGCCAACCTCTTGGTCATTGGGCGACCCACTCTACCAACTGAGCCACAGCCGCCTAAAATACAAATACAAATATACAAAAATGACATCTATGATAATGCTGTGTTTTGATCCCATTTTATTCCTTATAGGACTCAATAATTACAACATGATAAGAACGAAATGTGAACTAAATAAGAGCACAGTTCAATAAATGTCAGAATAACCGCGTTCACAACTCCCTGTTCATTTGGCAAAAGTGAACAAGTCGTTCACGTTCGTCAAAAATATGATATAGTTTGTGAACGATCGTTCAATGAACTTGTTCAGGTACAACACTGGGAGTCGACGTGTGTGTTAATACTCGACTACATCCTGTTAATATTGTTAATATAGTTCATACATATACATGTCCATTTATTCATATTTTGTCCATTACATATTTTATTCTGCCTAGCTCTATTCTTATATTGCATTGTACAATAGCACATTTAATATTATTTTGTTCTTTTTAGTTTTTTAATTTTTATATTCACTCTGTTGTTATTTTCTGTAGTACTGATATTTAGTTAATATTGTTTCACTGACTGGAATAACAACCATTCTCTTCTAATGTAGTCTGGTCTGGTCTATATATAGTTAACATGTGTGATGATTCATTGGAGCGTATAAATATAGGTATCATGGCAGCTCATGGTGTATTTTTGTACATTTTTTCCTCCATCCCTGGAACACAAAACTTGGGCTAAACATCTGTCGGACAGTTTCTGCTGCAGGCATTTGGAATTCTTGTGATGACAGATGAATTAACATCACAGATAAAAATCCTCGTTGCAACATATGAAACAGCAGTAGGATGACTGGAAGTATGATACAGGGATTAAATCATAAGAATGGTTTAATGTCAGAAGCCTCAATGATGCCTTTAGGGGCTAAAGTACCCGCTATATATATCCAGAAAAGCCCATGTTTTAGGAGGAAGGTGATTTCTGTCTCCTCCTCTGCGTGCAGCTTTTACTGCCTCATTTCTCAAGTAAGAATGAAAGCTTTTTTTCCTCTTTTTTTGGAAGACTATAACTAGAGAGATTTTTAAAAACCAGCTGCTGTTTAAGATGCAACAAAACACACTGGTATTTGTCGACATATTCCAAGTCTCCACTTGACAAATACTGACATTTGTCAGGTCCCAACCAATGTTGGGAGAGTCTATATGTGTGTGTGTGTGTGTGTGTGTGTGTCTGCAGAGACATATCATGCTATAACTCAATGAATACTTGAGATATCACCATGAAATTACATGGCATATACATATAGATGATGCGCATCAGATGCAATGATCCATTTGAGTAAAGGTCAAAGGTCAAGGTCACAATTAACTAAAAGGTCAAAATCACATTACTGCTTATAACTCAAGAACAGAGGGTCACAGAACCTTCAGATTGGTACCAAATGATGTGGAATGAAGATTTCTAGAATTCTCATAATTGGTGTTATCACCTACGACCAATAGTTTTTGAGATCTCTGGAGGTCAAAGGTGACATGTCACAAAATTAACTTGTGTACCACTGTTGATTTTGATTTGAATGATTTATTTCGATAATGTGCAAAGTGCAACAATAATCAATACAACAATAATAATAATAACAATGACATGTCTGAAAAGGAGTAGGATGAAGCATAAGCTTATTTAATCCTACCCCTTCTTCACTTCCCCAATAACCTAAATTCATCTTATAGTAATATAGTGCATAGTACAAAAATGATGATAAATAAAATAATAACAATAACAATAATAACAATACCAATAATCAATAACTGAAGTACTAAACATAGACATATATACAAAAAACAAACAAAAAAAAAACTAAAAACAAATGAGCAGATAGGAAAGTAGGTAACAAATAGAGTTTTTTTGTTGTTTATTGTTTTCTTTTTTCCTCCCTTCCTTATTCTTCTTTTCCCTTTCTTTTTTCTTCCTTTTTTTTCTTTCCTTTTTCTAAGTTGTCTGCATTTTGTTCTTATTTTTTATTTTATTTATTTTATTTTTCTATTCATTCACTTATTTTATTTATTTATTTA
Source organism: Siphamia tubifer (assembly GCA_020466265.1). Classification (NCBI taxonomy): domain Eukaryota; kingdom Metazoa; phylum Chordata; class Actinopteri; order Kurtiformes; family Apogonidae; genus Siphamia; species Siphamia tubifer. The sequence goes on from CM035792.1 coordinate 47,366,039, forward strand.
TTATATCTTTTAACCCCACAGAGGGGGAGTCAACAGTGCTCGAGATCAGTGCATATTCCAGTCTGGCAGACGTATACTAGACTATTTAGTGCATGTGTGTGACCATCATCCGTCTATGTTTGTGTCAAACATAGACCGATGATGCTATAACTTAATTAATACTGGATATATTATCATAATATTACACATAATGACCCATATATACATATTACAAAATTAGCAATATTTCAAAGGGTCAAAGGTCAAGGTTGCATTTAGCAGAAAGGTCAAAATCACATTATTGGTTTTAATTGAAGAAAGGGTTGTCATAGAAACTTGAGATTGACACAAAATAGTGGTAAGGTTAGGCATTCTGTGAATACTTGTTTTTTGACGTAGTCTGTAAGGCAGGGGGCATCAATTCTGGACCTCGAGGGCTGTTATCCTGTATGTTTTAACACTAGTAAGACTGAAGTTTTGAGGTACTCCTTTGAAAACTGAAGAGGGATCATTTGGAATGTGGTGGCTAAAACAGTCACCAAACGATAATGATAACATTTACATTTCACACCACTCCCTGCTGCCTGCCGTTAGTGCCAGACCAGTACGCTAATGCTAATGCTAATGCTGGGCGTAGGGTGGCTGTGGCTGATTTGGTAGAGTGGGTTGCCCAATGACTGAGAGGTTGGCGGTTCGTGCCCCGGCGATGTCTGTCCTTGGGCAAAGGTGTGTGTGAATGGATGAATGTGAGGCTGATGTAAAGAGCTTTAAGCACCATGAAGGTGGAACACAATTATAGAAGTGAAGAACATTTGCCATATTCCAGGGAAGAGGGATCAAATGAACCCTCCTGAAAGGATCCCTAAGGAGTCTTTGGAGTGTTCAATGTTTCCCTCTTCTAACACACCAATGATCAGCCTGTCACCACCTCTGAGCGTCAGGTCTGCTGAGGGAGGGAAACATTTAAAACATGCAGGATAACGGCCCTCGAGGACCAGGATTGGTGACCCCTGCTTTAAGGCATCTGCACAGCCTCTAACTTAAAATACTTTGGTTTTCCACCATAATTACTTCAACCATCTTCTAAGAAGGTCACACCTTGATAACACTGGGCTACAAGTAAAAAGCTTCTGGAACAAAACGAACTGTTTCCACATGTGTTCGTGATAAAGAAAACTCAAGTCTTTAATGATGGTTGGATCAAGTTTCCAGGATCAGTAGAACAGGTTTTAGTCCAAAGGAATATTGGTGTTAGATCTACCAGATCTACTTAAAAAACTGTCTGCACATTATGATCCATTCACTTTACAGATTCTAGTGGAATATGTCATGACTAGGGTTGGGACATGTTTGAATTATACAATTCCAAATATATCCTTTTTTTTTTTTTTTAAAGTATTTATTTGACACCATTCTATATTATAATACAAGCACAAACATACAAATGCAGATTTATTGTAATTATTCCACACTTTACAGAAACTATGGTATCAGACAGTATTTTATGTAAACACACTGTAACTGTACAAAGTGAACATTATAATAATAACACGACTTCCTGAAGTATTATTATTATTATTATTATTATTATTATTATTATTATTATTATTATTATTATTATTATTATTATTATTATTATTAAGTCAGATTATTTTATTTTAAAGCCAATTAAACACTTGATTGTTGATTGACATTTTGTTACTCATAAATAGTCTGATGAACATGACATCATCATTCTTTAGTGTTCTAACTCTAACAGATGTTCAGTCCAATAACATGTCTATAGCTGCTGAGTCACACTGACATTTGAATCTATGTGCATTATTGTATATTCTTTATATAATATAGTATATACTTTATATAATATAGTACATTCTATATATAATATAGTAAATTTTTTATATAATATAATACATTCTATATATAATATACTATATTATTTATATAATATAGTATATTCTTTATATAATATATTATTTATATAATATAGTACATTATATAATATAGTATAGTTTGATGTCATTTACACATAGATTAAAAACCTATTTCTTATAGGTTAATGTGTTTTGGATATGCTCCACATTATCTTACACACACTTGCATTTTGATTTATGAGTAACTTATAAGTGACTCAAACAGATAACTTACTTACAATTTATAAGACATACATTAGCATACGCACTATGACACACCAACGTGCTTCAGAATGCTCTTAACTTCAGAAAAACTTCCCCATAATTTATTTGATTTTGTAATGTAGTGAGTCCATTACTTCTTACAGAGGAACACACACACACACATTAGGTTTTAAAGTGTTCATTTGTCATTTGTGTGTTCTTGATGGTAACTTCTTCCTATAAACTATAAAAAACTGTTGTAAATATTTTTGTTGCATCTTTTTTTGGTCAGAATTAATAAAGTTCTCCATGATTGTTACTTGGACACTTTGCCTTGGCTCTCTTCTGTTCCTCAGAGCTGTATATATCAGTATATGCAAACTACATATTTAAGGTGTGAGAGGGCCTTTAACAATTTGGCAAATGTCAAAGAAAGTTTATTTCTAGAGCATTTTTCCAGTCGCAAAGTGCTGAAGACAAAATACATGAACATACATAAAACAATCAAACATATAAAACAAACACATAGAGTGTGCAACTAACCCAATGCTTGTCTAAACAAGAACATCTTCAGCTGTTTTTTAAGCACTTGCTTAGAGGAGCTAACTGAAGTAACACTGGCAGCTTGTTCCAGAGTTTAGGCACCGTCACAATAAAAGCCCGTTCTCCACCAGTTTTAAGACGTGGACGTGGCACCACCAACAATTTCTGTTCTGCACATCTAAGGGCTCGACTGGAAGAATGGATTTGTAAAAGCCCTGAGATATAGGCTGTGAGTATTTAAAGCTTTAAAAGTTAAAACAAGAATTTTAAAACTGATCCAAAACCTGACAGGGAGACAATGAAGAGATTTTAAAACTGGAGAGATGTGGGAGCTCTGCCAGGAGCAGCAGCGTTCTGGACAGATTAAATGTAGATTTCTTAACACCACTAAAAAGGGAATCACAAAAGTCCAGACAAGAGGTTACACATGCATGAATAACTTCCTCCATTTTCTCCATTTTTGAGAAAACAGACCATAATTTAGCTGTTCCAGGCAAAAAAATGTGAATTCCTCACTTGTCTGAGCTATAAAACAAAATGTTTAAATCCACATTCAGATGTTAACAACACACTCAACAGCACAATACGATAGATGAAAACAAGCAAAACACATAAAATGATTAAAACACTAAAACCACAGTCAGTCACTTTACGACAGTGTTAGTTAATGGACCGCACCCTCTCACAATTGCTGCCTCTGTCCCACATACACTCCCGCTTTTTTGCAGCCCCCCCCCCCAAAAAAATCAATAAGATACTGAATTTTATAGAGGGTCCACATTGTTCACCCTTCATGGAGCCCATAATTGCCAGGGGAAACACCCAGTAGCACATGACTTTATGCAGGTTTCCACTGATACTGGTTTGGCTTGGTTTCCCTTCCAGGACAAAAGTGACTTTACAGCAGTTGAATGTGACAGTGACGGGGCCTGTTATACTTGTTATACTGACAGTCAATGAAAATGTCCAGGCCAATAATTCATTATATAATGCATTAAGGAGTTTGGGAAATGTTGGGTTTGAATAGTTTCTATAGAATAGCACTTCCCAAACATTTTTCACTAGTCCACAGGGAGTGGTCTTTGGAAATGAGGTCAAAGTGCTGTTGGGGACAAAAACAAACATTTGTGCACGGTTTAAAGGATGGGCTGGGAAGCCTCTATTAAGGCAATGAAAAGGCCCGATTTTTTATTCCGTACGTTCAAGATGCCACGGTTAAATCCACATGAAAGATGGCTTAGCATGGTGCAAGTCGGCCTAAGTTATTCCGAAGTTGGACGTCGATTAAACTGTTCTCATCACACCATCCGACGTCTTGTTCAACGACATGGAGAGACTGGGTCTGTGCCAGACCGACCACGTCCTGGACGTGAAAGAGCGACGACTCCGGATCAGGATCGTTACATCCTGAATCAACACTTACAGGATGGATTTCCTACAGCTAGTCGTACTGCTAGGGAGACACCAGGGAGACATAACCCTGGAATCAGCAGCCCTACTGTCAGACGTCACCTCCCATCAGCAAACCTCAATGCACAGAGACCTTTAAGGGGCAACGTTATGACTCACCAGCGACGTCACAATCGCCTACAGTGGTGTCAGGAACGCCTGAGATGGACTCAACGTCAGTGGGGAGGTGTTCTCTTCACTGATGAGAGCAGAGTTTGTGTCGACCACAGCGATGGACGGGAAAGAGTTTGGCGCAGACGTGGTAACGCTATGGTGAACGCTATGGTGAACGCTATGGTGAACGCTATGGTGAACGCTATGGTGAACGCTATGGTGAACGCGATGGTGAACGCTATGGTGAACGCTATGGTGAACGCTATGGTGAACGCTATGGTGAATGCTATGGTGAATGCTATGGTGAATGCTATGGTGAACGCTATGGTGAACGCTATGGTGAACGCGATGGTGAACGCTATGGTGAACGCTATGGTGAACGCTATGGTGAACGCTATGGTGAACGCTATGGTGAACGCTATGGTGAACGCTATGGTGAACGCTATGGTGAACGCGATGGTGAACGCTATGGTGAACGCTATGGTGAACGCTATGGTGAACGCTATGGTGAACGCGATGGTGAACGCTATGGTGAATGCTATGGTGAACGCTATGGTGAATGCTATGGTGAACGCTATGCTCCGTGTTGCACCCGTCAGGTGAATCGCTGGGGTGGGCCCAGTGTTATGGTCTGGGCCGGCAGATCCCTACACCACAAGACCCCTCTAGTGGTTGTTGAAGGCACACTGACAGCTCAGCGCTACATCCGGGATATTCTGGAGCCCCATGTTGTTCCCTTCCTCCAACAACACCAGGATGTGGGTATCTTCCAACAGGATGATGTACGTCCACATGCTGCCGGTGTCACCAGAAGGTTCCTGGGAGGTCAGAACGTCCAAACACTCCCATGGCCTGCGTATTCACCTGATCTCAATCCCATTGAACACATATGGGATCACCTCGGTGTACAGATCCAGAACCGTGTTCCTCGTCCCATGGACAGAGGTCAGCTGATCCAGGCTCTTCAAGACGAGTGGCAGGTCCTTCCACAAGACTGGATTTGACCTTTGATACACAGTATACGTCTGAGACTGACGGCTTGTATTGCTGTTGGAGGGGATAACACCCGTTACTAAGGTGCAACGCTGCAAATGCAGGGTAGACATTTTGTTTGAACTGTACATTATCAAAGCTCAAAACAATTGTGATATTTTTTTTTGTTCACCACTTGTTAAATATCAGTTTATTGATTTGTAAAACTTCTACATGATTTCATAGCATAAGAATACAATTATTTACAGAAATGTTACCTGGACGTTTTCATTGACTGTCAGTGTATATTCATGGGCGTAGGTTTCTAAATTTCAATGCTGTAAGCTCCAGAGACAATGCCACAGAAAAAGAAATGGGACATTAGAACATATTTCACTACTGTGTCTGTAAGTATAGTGCGTGCAGACTCACGTAACACAATTAATAGCATTCAGAGTGCGAGGTTTAGCTAAGTATGTTACCCCCCCCCTTTTTTTGTAATGGAAATGGAAAAGACCAGAACAAGTCAAGTCGGGACCATCAGAAAGGTGGCATTAGTCCTCAAAGGTGACATTTTGGAAGCAGAAAATAGTCAGACATAAGGATGCAAATGACTTCAACCAGGACAGAACTCTGATGACAGGATAAGAATATGTCAAGAAACATGATTTATTGGATGAAATGATTGAAACTGAGCAAAACCTGCCCCTGTGGAAATGTTCTGACCCATTACATTATGACTCTTTGTCAATCTTTTCCTTATGCTCTTTATTTTGCTACTTCCAACTCATCAGTTTAAGTATTAAATATTAACTTGCTATCCAATAAAAAATACAACCCACATAAGGATGTCATTGGAACCAGTTATCACCACAGCTCAACCCCTTCACCTGTCCACACGCATTAAACCACAGCAAATCAATGTATAATTTTGTTCATATTGATTCTCTTCAGCTACTTTCTTCCCCAGAGGACATAGAAATAAAGACCAGGGTGAGTCAAAGTGATCGCATGAGTGAAAGGTAGATTTACCCTAGATTACGCTCTTTGCAGGAAATGAAGGTGGGGGAATGTCAGAACAGATGGCCTTTATGACGAGGTCTACGATAAGGCTTTGGCCTATACGAACCTACGGAAATATGACACCAATGATTAAATTCCACTAAAACTGTATCACACACACGCAAAAAAACAGCTCACGTAACAAAATAATCTGAATTAAAGCACAGTTATTGTTCTGTTATTGAGCAACACCTAGTGATTCTGCTCTAAATAACTATTGCTATGAGATGAATTCAGGTTATTGGGGAAGTGAAGAAGGGGTAGGATTAAATAAGCTTATGCTTCATTCTACTCCTTTTCGGACATGTCATTTTGTAGTATTATTATTATTATCATTGTTATTATTGTTGTTTTGATTATTGTTGCATCCTGCACATGTTCGAAATAAATCATTCAAATCAAATCATATTGTTGTGTTTATATGAAGCAAACTGAAGACATTTACTTTAAATTAACATGGCAGTGTCATAGAAAGTGTTGTGTGTTACCTTGTGTTCCTTTTATTCAGTGTTTTTTTTATTGTGTATTTTCAGGTCAAAACTGGTAAAAAAAAAACTGAAAAACACAGAGAGGAATTGAAGTTTGACAGATTTTTTCTCAATAAGGGACAGGGAGGATGTACATCTACAAGACATTTAGGATATTGAGTATGAACTGTTCACTGGAACACACTAAGCAACAAGGATTTGAATTTGGACCCAGTATGATCTGTGGAGGGAGAGGATTTACCCTTTTATGGGTAAATCAATTCAGCTGCTTTTTGGAACCTGGTTGGAAAAGTTACATGGTTAAAACTAGATATATAAAAAAACAATAAATAATAATAATAAATAAATAAGGAAAATCACCACAACACTGAAAATAATAGTAAAGACAAAAAACAAAATGGTGTATAAATAAATACATTAATTAATTATAGAAGAAGGAGCCCAAAGTGTATATTTTTATAGATACACATACTTACACTGAGCATGCTCAGATGACTATGGAAAACAGGTCTTTTCTATCAGCACATTTTGAAAATGTTTCAATTGAGCAAATGTTTTTTTAAATTTCTTAATATTTAAAACTAGAAAACCACAATCCTCCGCCAAGGCAGACCTCCAGCCTCTGAATGAAGAGAAGTCCACCAAGGAGGTTATGTTTTTGCTGTTGTCTGTCTGTCTGTCTGTCTGTTAGCAAGATAACTCAAAAAGTTCTGAACAGATCTTGACGTGTTGGGGGTGTCACAAGGAACAAATGTTTAGATTTCGCAATGATCCTTGATTCTGGATCACTTTGAAATTTCACCTCTTCCATTTCATCACCAAAATTGAATCATTCGTTCCTAGTGACACCCCCAACACGTCATAAAATTTTCTTCAAGATCTGTCCATAACTTTTGGAGTTATCTTATTAACTAACAGACAGACAAACAAAAAACATACATCCGGCAAAAACATAACCTCCTTGGTGGAGGTAACGAATCATACATTCAGAAAACTCAACACAGACCAGTCTGGGTTAAAGGGTTAACACTGCAGGTATGTATGTGACCCATATGTGATTTTTTAGGACAGAGAACAACATAGATGAGATGTTTCCAGATCAGCTTTATTGTCTCTTGTGTCATTAAAATTGTCTTAGATGTCGCTCAGAGGACAAACACAACACAGAAACACACCATTTCTAAAAACCTACTGAGAAGAATACATAAACACTGAAGGACACATAGATCATTTATTGTTCAAATAAAATGCTACAGTGTACAATGTGGTAAAGTTCATGTGCTGGAGATCATTTATGAGCTATTGTTTATTTAAAAATGTTTAAAAGTTACTGCCAAGGTCAAGGTCAAAATGTTTATAACATATTTACAACCACCACTCATGCCAAACTAAAGGTGCCCATGCAGAAGTTAAGAGTGACTCTATAAACACACAATAAAAGAAAACACAACAAGCAAATAAAAAACTAATAAAAACAGACTGTTTGCACTGGCTTTTAACACATGCTGAGCAGGACATTAAAATGGGTTTTTACGGAAGATTTAAAGGTGTCATTCTGCTGAAAACCACTTTTGTCCTTTTGGAATCTGATGGCTCACCCAGCGTTACTATGGTGATGGCTCACCCAGACTTACCAAAACATGCTCCTTTGACAGTGGTTTGTCACCTCCACTGGCTGCACAGAAAACAACAGGAACCAGGGACCCAGGGACGGTCCATCTGACGTCAGATGGACTATAGCGTCACCCATGTGGGGTTAAGCCCATCCTCCATGGCAGAGAATCTGAAGAAGCATTAGCATTAGCATCTACAAGAGAAGACGGCGCCACAGTAGCTGCTGCACAAACTAGAAAAAAAATTCAGATCAAACTGGTTCATGTGTCTAAAATAAAGACTGTTTTTTACTGCACATTTTCAGAACAAGCAAAAGCACCAAACCTAGCTGGATGTTACTCTGGTAAAGGTAAACACACATAGAGAGCGAGAGGGGAGGGGTAGTGTTGCTTCACCCATTCTGAGCCAATCACAGACGCCTCATCACCGCGTCATGGACATGTATGAGGAAGTAGAAGTAAACTCTGTTGTTCCACCTTTTTATAAATAGAACCAACACACAATCAATTCAATAACAATGAAGAACAACAATATTAATAAATAACCATAGAATGACAGCTTTAAAAATATAATTCCACTTGGCACAGTCGAATTATTAGACGTATTGCAGCTGGCGTCTTGGAATCTCTAAGGTCAGCTGGTCAGTGGACCTCATTGTTCTGCAGGAACACAGACTGACACAAGCTCCGAAAGATAAGAAGGAGTCAGCCCATTAAGTCATTTAAAAACTAATAAGTTTGAAAAATGAATCTGTAGCTGAAGGAAACCTGTGCACAGAGGCCAGAACAGAAGTGATATGCTCATCGCTACTGGACCTGTGGCTACAGTTTTAGACCAACTGCAGGCGGCGGACAGAGGCCTGGTCCAATCTACAGTCCACGGACTTACAGTAGTTACACCAGCATGTAATGAAAACATGAATGACATGTTCACAGTCAGTACATGGCAGGAATGGGGGGGCAAATCAGTTCACTAATTACTTCCGCCAAGGAGGTTATGGTCAAGGGGTGTGAAGATAACTCAGAAAATATGGACAGAACTTGGTGAAATTTACAGGGGAGGTTGGTAATGAGGAGATCTGGAAATGATCAGATTATGGTGGTGATCCGGGGGGGTCGGGGGGGGTGCATCAAATCAGTTCACTAATTACTTCTGCCAAGGAGGTTATGATCAAGGGGTGTGAAGATAACTCAGAAACGTATGGACAGATTTTTGATGAAATCTTCAGGATATTTTGGGAGTGTCTCAAGGAACAAACGGTTACACTTTGGTAGTGATCCAGAAGAGGTCCTGGATTCTGGATCACTTTGAAATTTCAGAGTGATTGAGAATCCAGTATCTCTTATGGTTTCAGCTGTTAAGTATTGCAATGGGCAAATGAAGCTTCCTGAAGCATTTATTGTTTTTTTAATCCCTCTACATGGAGCTCTCTGTTCAACAAACAGTTGAAATTGTTGAAAACTATAAATAATTGGTGAAAACAAAGGTCGTGATCATGAGTGACAGGAGGTTCTGAGGAACAAGTAGATATATTTATTTTTCCTGTACTGTGAGATACAGCAGTTTTAAAACCACTGAACTCACCAAAATGAAGCAGATCTGTTAGTCTGTCAGTCATGTTAAAGCCCCGCCCACAGTGTTTGTCAATCATGTTAAAGCTCCTCCCACAGTCTTAATTGTCTGCAGGTGTTTCATAGTGCCAGGAGCACTGTTGCCATGGTGATGAGCAGTGGCGGGAACTTCAAAGGGCAGACTCATAGACAGCTCCACACTCTGTTACATGGAAAAAATAGGTGTGAACATACTGCCGAACTACTGCCATTTTTGGTAAAACTGTAAATAATTGTTGAAAACAAAGTTGATGATGAGTGACAGGAGGGTGTGAGGAACAAGTACATGTACTTTTTATGTGTGTACTGTGAAAAATAAGTGAGTTAGAACAATTTCAAAAACACTGAACTCAACATGAGACAGAAACAGACAGACAAAGAAACTCTGGCAAAAACATAATTAACCAAAGACACATACAGGAAAAACCAAAGGCCCTAAAATGTATCCCTGTGGCACTCCAAAGCTGAGAGGGGAAGCACCTGGGCTGTGTTAGATTAGACTGTCGTGTAAAACTTGGACATATTTATATTTGAAAGTACTTAGATATTATAACCATGGAAAAGTAGGTCATAGTCACCTATTTCCAATGGACTTCTGCTCCATGTCCAGATACATCCACAGTATATATATGGGACAGAAACACTCATGCATTCATCAGATAATGCATCATGCAGTTGAATGGACAGATGAACCCCCTTCATTCTGTAGTTGGCAGGGGGGTAAAAACCACATTTCATCAGCTAATGGCAATAAAATATTAAGACCTGTGATGTAAAAACACAGCTCATGAGAACAAGGGGGGGTTGATAAAGATGCCTCATTTGCATTAACGCTATTTTTAAATGCGACTCTTCCTTCTTGTTTGGAGATTTGACACATTTAATTAATAGTTTGTTCTGAATTACCCTGTTGGTGTCTCTACAGTAAAATAAAACCTGAGATGTAGTTTCCTCCACAGTTGAAACATTAGTCAAAACCACTGACAAGCCCCTGTATCCCAAACTGGAGGTAACCATAGCAACACTATTAAAGGACCCCCTGTATGCTTAAGTTCTGCAACTTAACCAAACTAAACCTGGATAAAAATAATACCTTTGCTTTGTTGTATGGACGTGATAATATAGAATGCAGGCCTCAGTGTTATGCGCACACACACACACACACACACACACACACACACGATCACACACACGATCACACACACGATCACACACACACATACATACATTTGTTTTTCTCCAGATAATTTCACTGAATGTGTCTCAGTTCTGCAGTAAAATGGGAAATGCTGGGATGTTATTCAGGTTCTCGTTCCTTACCTGGAACAGAGTGTGTGAACGCAGCTTCAGATAAATCACATAAATATTAAAGTGTTGAAGAGGTGAACACCACTGTTAGTTCATTAACTCATATTCTATAATAATATAACCTTTGTATAAAGCAAAACCATGACCTGCCTTAGGGAGGCTTTCATCACTGTGACATGTCCACACACACACACACACACACACACACACACACACATATATATATATATATATATATACACACACATTTCTATGTCTCATGAGGACCAACTTTGTAATCAAGTAGCCATTAAATAAAATTATTTTTTTTACAAAATTAAATTAAAAATAAATAAATCAAAGTTTATGAATAATAATAATAATATATATAATAATATATATATATATATATATATATATATATATATATATATATATATATATATATATATGTGTGTGTGTGTGTAATTTAAAAAATTTTATGAATAATGTGAAAAAGTCATTTTTATAATTACATAAATAAAAAATAAACACATCGACCTTCAAACCTTTGAAAAATACAAGTTTCACTTTTCACCTTTTTCCCTCATGCTTTATGAGGACTTCCAAATACAAAAAATTAATTAATGTATTTATAGGGCGATATAATTTCTATTTTACTACTGGGGACCTACGTTTATATTCAACACTCATAGGGACCTGAATTTTGAACCCCATAGTGTCAGAGGTCCCCATGGTGTAACTGTGTAAACATTGTTTTTTTAATAAAAATAAATAATAATAATAATAATAATAATAATAATAATAATAATAATAATAATAATAATAATAATAATAAATTAGAAAACTTGATTAAATATTATAAATTAATAAAAAGGAATGATTACATGAAATGTAAGAATTTAAACAATAAAAAATAATAATATATTTAAAAAAAATAATAATAAATTAATATAAAATGAAAAAAACTCAATACATTTTTTAAAAAAGGAAATGCATTTTCAAATCTTTGAAAAATACATGTTTTATGGGGACTTCCTGAAAAAACAAATTAATGTATTTATAGGGCCACATCATTTCTATTTTACTAGTGGGGACGTACATTTATATCTAACCCTTGTGGGGACCTGAATTTTGGTCCCCGTAGTGTCCCCATGGTGTGACTGTGTAAACATATCAATGACTCGTCAAGAAAAACTGCATATGTGGGATTAAATGTGAATGGAACCCGAGAATGTTTAATAAAATATATATATATTAACTAGAAAAGCACAACCCCCCCACCCCACCCCTAAGAATGAACAGAGGTCCACCAAGGAGGTTATGTTGATGCCAGAGTCTGTCTGTCTGTCTGTTAGTCTTGTATGTAGCTTAAATCTAAATAAAGTCAACTAAAGCCTTATAGCTGAAGCACCATCACATTAAAATAGACTAAAACAACAAGACTCCAGGAAGTTCAAACATAATGGGTAAAAAAGAGTTGGTTTTTCTACACATACCAGGAAGGAAGAAGAAGTGGGAAAAAAGACCATGCACAGCAGTTGTCGAAACACTGTCATCCTCAGCTCGTCACAACCGGATGCTCGTTTTCGTTCAGTGCACAAGGTACCAACAGCATCCTGTTAGGGTGGGTGGTCCAACAGATGCCCCCGAAACAATGTGGTTAGTTTTGTGCCTTGAAAATGAGTTGAACAACAGAACAAAGAGAGAAAAATATACAAATACTCAGCATGAAGTATGACATAGATAGATCTGATTTAAGTCCAAGCCTTATTGTCCCCCCCAGAACTGTCTACTACTAAGGTTCTTCTTACTTTGTGACATCACCTGTCCTCTGCTGTCTGATGTCACATGGTTTATTTATAGACTTCATCGAGTACAGTGCACATCGAAAATGGACTGTGTATCAGTGGACTGGTCATTAAAAACAAATGTCAAGGGCACATGTCCAAGCAGCAGCATGTGGCTTCACAGATCCACTTTGACAAAATAACAAAGGAGATTCTGCACAGACAGTGCACAGAAATAGCTCTCCCTTTCACATCTACTTTTGTCTGTAATAGGCATTTTGGGCAATGCAAGAAAAAAATGAGTAGGAACATTTGATAGCTGTGCTGGTTTTTATTTATATGCATCACTACACACACATATACATATGTGTGTATATATATATATATATATATATATATATATATATATATATATATATATATATACGTATATATATATATATATACACACATATACATATGTGTGTATATATATATATATATATATACACACATATACATATGTGTGTATATATATATATATATATATATATACCGTAATTTCCGGACTATAGAGCGCACCTGATTATTAGCCGCACCCACCTCATTCTAAGAGGAAAACCGATTTTGTACATACACAAGCCGCACATGTATATAAGCCGCATGTGCCCACATTAAAACATGTAACACAAACACAAAATTAACCCAAACCCGACTTCAAGTCCCGCGAATGAAACTAAATGTCCTTCATTAACCCTTGTGCGGTCCTTCGTAAAAGGCACACTGGCTGTGTCCTACAATCGGGTCTTAAAAACCCAGATTCTAAAGTTCAGTTCCATAGACTCATCACCCCACCCCCCAAGGATATATTACTGTTTTCAGTAGTAAGCAATGGCATCCTACAGTACGTATAAAAAGGTACATTTGTGAACCACCGGCTCTCTTTGACCCGAAGGACCGCACAAGGGTTAAAGTCCACAGTCCAAAAATCACAGCCAGTAAAATGAACGGAAAATGATACTTAAGGTTTGATGCAGACCTGCAGAGTCCGGGTCCCGTTGAAAGTAATCCAAGGAAAAAAAAGTGTATATTTCCAAAGGTAAGGGAGGGAAAAATGTCCGCCTGCATCCACAAACAGGTGGCTGGTCGCCACCTCGCCTCATCTATCGCAGAGTCAGTGATAACTTTCTCTTTCGCAGAGAGTTCAGGTCAAACTCCTCCGTGCCAACGTGCAAAAATAATCCACAGGGTCTGGTCGAGCCTCTGTCTTCTCTCACACACCGCCGCGGGTTTTTCTTTAAGCAACTTTTTACCCCTTGTACACCTGTCCGTCAACTTTACCGCTCCCACTTAAACCCGTCACCCTGCATTTGTTCCGCCCCTCCTTTTTCATTCAGTCTTCCTCGACGCATATATTCCACCGGTCTAAATCTTACCTTTTCTACTCGAGCGCCTCTGGCGGCCGTTAGGAAAATTACATAAATTGGCCGCGTCACTGAAAAAGCCGCAAGGTTGAAAGAATAGGAAAAAAGTAGCGGCTTGTAATCCGGAATTTACGGTATATATATACAGTAAATTTTGCAGTGTTAAATCAACACTTAGAGCCACGGTACTCAAACTGGGGTCCCTATGGGACCCCTATGGGGATGTGGCGCATGTCCAGGGGGTACACGAAATTATTCACGGTTTTGTTTTTGTTTTTTTGCTGTTTTATTTTGAAATGCGGAAGTTTTATTTTGTAGCGAGCGGGCGGAAGTAACAGCGCTGTTTGACGCCAGCTTGACTAAATTGAGACGGAGCGAGTCAGAGGCTATTTTTAGCCACCCTGCAGCGAACATGGATCGATTTTTGTGTCCGCCAAGTTCCTCAAGAAGTGGTAAAAGAAATGACAATGAAAATGACAATGACAAAAACAAACGCCCTAACCCTAAAAAGAGAAAGTACATTGATAGTTATATTGAGTTTGACAAGATCATCCCTCTCATTAAGTCTCTGTCTGTCTGTCTGTCTGTCTGTCTGTCTGTCTGTCTGTCTGTCTGTCTGTCTGTCTGTCTGTCTGTCTGTCTGTCTGTCTGTCTGTCACACACACACACACACACACACACACACACGGTTTTGTGTGTCTTTTGTTCCGTTTATTATTTTAAAATTATTTAAAATTGTTGTTTCTGAAGTGTTCATTTATATTATAATACCTGAAAATGTGGCTGGTTTGCACAAAAGCACTATTAAAAAAGGTTATCATTGTTTCATAATAATCATTGTTGAAGTGATTTTTTATCATTTTCAGTATCGCGAGGATGAGGGGAGACATGGAAAAATTTCACCCCTCCAAGGGGGACCTGGGCCAAAAAAGTTTGACAACCCCTGACTTAGAGAGTTTATTTAACTTCTTCTAGAGTGTATTTGGGCCCATTGTCTCCAAATTAACACTGCAAAATCTACAGTGTATATGTATACATATATATATGTATATATATATATATATATATATATATATATATATATATATATATATATATATATATATATATATATATATATATATCCCAGTAGGGTCAGACAGCAGCTGTCTACTGTGTGTGTGAATGTGAGGAAATTGTAAAGTGCTTTGGGCACCAACTGGTGTATGATATATAAGTACAGTCCATTTACCATTTAGAACTTCATGTTGATCCTGGCGTCATGCATGGGTATCACTCACGTGTGAGATGTGGGTGTTGTAATGTCTGAGAAGAAAATGGTTGTGAATGAACTCACTTTCCAGATGAATGTGTTCTCACGCATTTGTAGTCAATGAAATGTTAAAACAAGTGTCCATATTTGATCATTTCAATTTTGACAGCTGAGCTTCACATGCAGTCTTAAAGAAATATCCAATGGTCCAATGAATTTATTTATCTATTTACAAAGTGGGGACTGCGGATGAAAATTAACTTACATGTCTATGAAATGTATAAATGTATTCATTAATGTGCAATAAATAAACTGTATGTGGGACTATGTTTGACTGTGCATAATGTGACATAATTATTTCAATAATAACTGTGGCTTTAGTTCAAGCTGAGCGATGACAAACTTGCACCAAAGGCATCCACTTTATGAAAGGAACAATTGTGAGTCACACAACCATCGTCAGACGCTTGAACTTCATCAACTCTCAAGTCCAACATCTTTGGTTTGTTCCACTCTTCATCTTTCTCTCTCGCTGCCTTGGGGTCTTTTGATATGCTAAACAGTCCCCTATTTATAAAACATTGTGAGTGAAAACATAGTAGGTAAGAGGACACAAAAAAATGCCCCTTGTGAGCTGATGGAGACAGAGGGATAAAAACAAAGAGGATGAGGAGTTTCAACGAGGGGAGAAGGGGATTGTGTGTTCGCCGGCTCCCTGCGAGGCATGTCACCCAGGTTGAATAGATGTACATATCATTATCTTTCCCCAGTACATGGCGATAATGATATAAGACAGCACGGGGGGAAAAGAAAAGAGGCATTGTGCAGTGAAGCTGTGAGCCAATAAGTGTGGCTTACAGGCTGAGAGCCAAGTCTGGGATTGTGTAGCGCTGCAGTGTACGCCAGCCAGCATAGTTAGTGGAGCTGCACGGTGGAGGGGTGAAAACTGTCCACATGTAGGCGTCCAAGCATTTTACCCCAACATTTAACAGGAACTGAATTTATTCCAATTTTATACATAGATTTTTATAAAAGTAGTTCCACAAATATACCTTATATCAGGGGTTCTCAAACTTTTTTGGCCCAGGTCCCCCCTCATCTTCGCGATACTGAAAATGATAAAAAACCACTTCAACAATGATTATTATGAAACAATGATAACCTTTTTTAATAGTGCTTCTGTGCAAACCAGCCACATTTTCAGGTATTATAATATAAATGAACACTTCAGAAACAACAATTTTAAATAATTTTAAAATAATAAACGGAACAAAAGACACACAAAACCGTGTGTGTGTGTGTGTGTGTGTGTGACTGCTTTGCAAGTGTCTCTTAAGGTTGGCTGGCTTCATAGCCTCCATTGCAAGGCACTTCAGACACAGGATGCATTTTGTTCTCAATGAAGCCAAACTCAATATAACTATCAATGTACTTTCTCTTTTTAGGGTTAGGGCGTTTGTTTTTGTCATTGTCATTTTCATTGTCATTTCTTTTACCACTTCTTGAGGAACTTGGCGGACACAAAAATCGATCCATGTTCACTGCAGGGTGGCTAAAAATAGCCTGTGACTCGCTCCGTCTCAATTTAGTCAAGCTGGCGTCAAACAGCGCTGTTACTTCCGCCCGCTCGCTACAAAATAAAACTTCCGAATTTCAAAATAAAACAGCAAAACAAAACCAAAACCGTTAATAATTTCGCGTACCCCCTGGACATGCGCCACGTCCCCCTAGGGATCCGCGGACCCCAGTTTGAGAACCGTGGCCTTATATATATCTCTACTTCTCCACTCCAGCAGTTCTGGGTCTCAATCTCAAAGTGCTTTTGTTTTTTTTGTATTTCTGCAGCTCTCAGTGAGAAACAAACTGGTTTTAGAGTAGCACCCATGCTTTGATTTATTGTATTTATTTATTTAACTCTGAATATACTTTAAAACCACATTTTATCTCTGTTTATTTCAATGTCTTTTACCATTTTGTGATAATTTTTTTTTTATCAAGTTTTTATTGAATTATTGACAATTATATAATATTGGTTAATGTTAACAGACAAGGCTCTCAAACATAGACAGGAAGAAATCTCCAAAATGCTATACACCACTACCACATGATATCAGGGGTCACATGGCTTATGTTTGGACAGCCATATTGTAAGACAACCCCGGCTGTGGTTCAGTTGGTAGAGTGGGTCGCCCAATGACCGAGAGGTTGGTGGTTCGCGTCCCGGCTCTGGCTGTCCACATGTCGAAGTGTCCTTGGGCAAGACACTGAACCCTGACTTAGGCCCCCAGTAGGACTTACTGTAGAACTTAGAAACCTATTGGTGTATGAGTGTGTGTGTGAATGGGTGAATGAGAGGCTAATGTAAAGCGCTTTGGTGGAAAAGCGCTATATAAATGCAGTCCATTTACCAACTGTTATGTATCCAGACTCTTGTGTCATGTTTTGTGCATTTGCCGTTTGTCTTCCCGTTTTTGTCAGGAGCATTGGGAACCCATGGGGGGTGCCCGCGGACCCATCTGCAGATGTGGAGCCAGGCTCATCATGATCAGTTACCTGGCTGGAGGATTTTTACCCAAACAAACATATTTTTGGGTGATGGGTGATAATCTCACATCTGATTCCAGGAAGAGACCAACATTTTTACACCAGGCGCTAGGTGAGACAGATCATGGTTAAATTAACGGGGTGACAGGTCAGCAGTGAGAGGAAGTAAAATGAGACAAAGTGAACATGAACCAACATGACAAAATAAAAGCCCAGACAGCAACAATGACAGAAAGAACAGGAACACGCACAAAAACTAACAAACCAAGACGTTCATAGTCAAACTATGACTTGATGGAAAATGAGTTAGCACGTATTAGCTTTGCATTTGAGCCAAGTTACTAACTATCGTGGAATAACAAAACAACCAATTCAACAGTTTTTCTTCAAACCTTTGAAAAATACATGTTTGACTTTGCACCTGTTTCCCTCAGGCTTTATGGGGACTTCCAGAAAAAATAACTAATTAATGTATTTATAGGGCCACATCATTTCTGTTTTAGTAGTGGGGATGTTTATTTATATTTAACCCTTGTGGAGACCTGAATTTTGGTCCCCATAGTCTCAGAGATCCCCAAGGTGTGACTGTGTAAACATATAAATGTCCCCATGAAGATAGAAATACAAGCACACACATACACTCTAGGATCCTGACAAAAGCACCACATATGGTAGTAGACTTACGCTCAGCTGTATATTACCTAGAACCATTCAAATGTAGCAATATGGACGGTACAGGTTATCAACAGTTCAGTAAAAGTTATAGTTCTTGGGTCTGGGTTTGGGTGGGGAGGGGGGGGGTCCTGGGGCTGGACTTCGAGCCTGAGCTGTGGAATGAGCTGAAAACAGAGCTGGGACAGAACACCGGGCAGTGCCATGAACCCTGACCCCACAGCTGTACCAGGTGACCACAGTGATATGCTTCCACTCTCTCAAACCTGTCAATCCCAGCCAGACAATAGACAATAGTCTACCATACATGAACAATAAACTGTCATTAATAACTCATATTTTACCACTTATAAAGCAGCTGTTTAACACACAGTCTGTCACTCTGTTTCCTATTGGTTTAGTTCTGCTATTGATGATGGAAGTGGTAGCGGTCTATAGCTATAAGGTGTGGAAGTACTTAAAAAGAAAAAAAATGAAGAAAAAATAAAGAACAGAAAATAAAAGTGATTACTGTGTGTATGAATCAGTCCCTCCAGGATTTCTCAGACCTTTTTTTACGATTGTTTCGTCCTAAAATGTCTGGTGTTGCATGAGCTTTTCAGAAAAATTATGGTGAAAGTTGTGGTGCTTTGTAAACTTTGTTGCAGGAGGAAGTGAAAGTTGTGATAAATAGTTGTAATTTTCCCTTTTTGTAATCAAAATTAAGTAATATTTAAAATATTTACTTACTGGAAAATTCATTCAAAGTCATTGTGATACGGTCCTGAAAACGACCTTTTACCCAGATGGAAAAGAAATGATTATGAGGATTATAAAAATACAACAAAATGCAAAATTTTCCACCTGTTGGTTCAAAGGTAAACGTTCATATGACCTCACAACACCACATGAAGTTATAAAATAATATAAATGTCTCAACCAGTCAAAAAACCATTATTACTACTACTGTGTACTGTGTAGTAGAGACAGTTTGTGACAAAAATAGAACAAACACACTGAGATATGAAGACAAATATGACAAATAAAATATTACCTGGATGATAAAAATACAGCAGAAGAGTACTCTTCCAAATGCACCTGTTGGTACTAGTGCCTCATTTTAGTCGTCAAATGTGAATTGCTGCCGCACACATGTTTCTTCGTACTGTAAGGTAAACAAGAAAAGGAAGGAAGGAGCAGCTCAAGACGTCACAAATGATTGGTCACATTTTGTGGGAAAGTCGCTGTGATTGGTTAAAATTACAACATTGTGCTGAATTCACTGGGGTTGACTGAATTTGCGTTGAAGTTGCAAATCGCAACATTGCGAAATCCTGGAGGGTCTGATGAATAGAGCTATATAAATAAATACATTTGGCTAGCTTATTACCAAAAGCAGATATCTGCTTACATCAGAACCTCAGAATGAAGAAAACCAACTGAAACCCTGAACATTAGAGCTGCAGCTGAAATAAGAAGAAAAACAGAAGTTGAATATTATGTTGTAGTATGTGGGGGGGTCAGCCATAGCCTGGGGGGCTGAAGAGTCATTCTGTGACTCAGGGTCACTGGTTTGATTCCACGAACTGACAGATAAAGCTGTTAAATGATGTGCCCTTGAGCAAGGCACTTCGCCCACCCTTTTCTTCCCACCATGGCAAGGCCACCACTCCTAGTTTGCAGTGTGTGGTGTGTGTTCCTGGATGGGAAAGAGAAGGGTACTGACAATAAAAGATCTAGTTAGCTAACAGCTAATGAGAGCTAGTGGGAACTGGTGTTCATGTTGTTCTAATATCAACCAGATTCATCAAGACAGGCCAGAGAACGGCTGTATTCTAACCTGAAAACAAATAATTTGCATACATTTTTGCATTTATGTTACATTGTACTTATAGGAAAATGAAGTGTAGAACTGATTCAAAAAGTCACTGTATCTCTGTATCTCTGTGAAATAGTCTGGATCAGAATCTAAAAAATCATCTTCAATTTATGTATTCAAAGTGATGAATAAAACTAGTATAATAACAAAATATAGAATATTATCTGAGTAAGTGAATATTTAGTTATTAGGTAGAAGAACAGGTGAATAAGTCTATATTGCAATAAAACTATCATATCAGATTGTATGAGGTGACTTATAAATAATGTGTATATAAATAGTTATGGATGTTTTGTGGTAATGATATAAAGAACATAACGTTTATTGTGTGTTAATGTAATGTTTGTAAAAGGTGGTGGAGTTTATGTTTCACTTCTTCTCACTCCTTTTCCAGTACATGAAAAAATAAATTATTATTTTCAATGATGTTTTGATGATTGTTGTGTGCTCGAAATAAAACTGAACTGAGCTGAGCTAACAGCATCATAAAGAGGTATGCTAACACTAGCTATTCTTAGCTAGCTACAGTTTGTGAAATACTATTGCTATTTTTCTTTCAAATGTCTTTTTTATTTACAGAGCTTGAGTAAAACATTCACTATACAGAAGAATATTTGTTTTAACAACATCCACCTACACAACACCTATCTATCTATCTATCTATCTATCTATCTATCTATCTATCTATCTATCTATCTATCTATCTATCTATCTATCTATCTATCTATCTATCTATCTATCTATCTATCTATCTATCTATCTATCTATCTATCTATCTATCTATCTATCTATCTGTTCTATGTCATTCAACATTCTTTTAGTGAAAATCAGTACAGGTTTTATCTTTTTTTCAACACATTTCTTTTTTTGTGTAAGTTTAGGTTTAGTCATCATGCCAAATATAAATAAATACAATTCTTTAAAATTGGTTGTGCTAAAAAAAAATGATACCAAACAAACTGAGGTAAATCTTTTTTTTTTTTTTATGAGAAATATAAATGCAAACTCAAAAGTATTCATGTCCACTTTCATCCAGTGTCCACAGTTTGACGTCCAGCACAAACAGTGGTTTGTCTTTGTCTTTACACTAGTGGATCATGTGGATATTTTGTAAAGTAAAGGTTGGAGGAACATGTTTTAATGAATAAACTGCAGAAGTTTCTTCAGATTCAGCTTTTTTTCTTTCCTCCTGTTTTCAGCTCCGTCAGTCTTATGAAGAGTATATTTACTTTGACTGTTGTCATTGGTGGTGGTTGAAAGACCCTCACCATTTGTCAAACAGCACACTGAGGGACCTGTTAATGCCGATACTGTTTGGATTATTAGTCTTTGTTCTTTATTCTAATGTTTTGTTCATGTCCTAGAAAAGCCAAGCTATCAGACAATGTCCTGCTGCTTTAGTGTTAATGAGTTCCCATATTATTGTCTCTGTTTAATTTGATTTTACTGTAGTCCCTCCCCTTTTTAGGTAAAGTTGATTGTATTTTTATAATTCAGTTTTTATTGTTGTTTTTTCATTATATATGTTGACACTTTTTCTCAGTTTGTGGTGTCAAGTTGACAAAACAGTGTGCAGCAATGCACATACCTTTTTAAAATTATTGAGTTACTTATTTTACTTTAGTGTTTTTTTCTTTGTAAATCATTTAGAATAGTGTGGCTATTAAATATTAAGCCTGAACAAAGTGTATAAATACTGTAGATGCATAAAATGAGTTGTGTTTTCTGACATAATGAATTCCAAAAACAGTGTTGCACATTGTGAGGTTGAATTAAAGTGAAGTCTGTCATAATGAAATGGATAATATATGGATGGAATGTAAAACCAGAGGGAAACCTGTCCTCTGTCCTTCACTGAGAGCACACCATAGTTTCTGGACCAGACTCTATAGTTTCTTCATTCATTCGATAGATCGAAACATTAGGTACAAAACTCAGGGCAGTTGTGGCTCACTTGGTGGAGCGGGCTGAGAGGTTGACGGTTCACATCCTGGCTCTGTCTGTCCACATGTCCTTGGACAAAGACACTAAACCCTTAGTGTCCCAGTAGGACTGACAGAACCTTAGAACCTACTGGTGTATGAATGTGTGTGAATGGGTGAATGTGAGGCTAATGTAAAGAAGGTGGAACAACTATAGAAGTGAAGAACATTTAAATTATCACTTTGTTTGGAAACAACTTTGTTTATTTTTCCAGTCTGTCACTAAAATCCACTTCTCTCTCAAATCTTAATGGATTATGATCTATTGAATGCCTCCCTTTTGTTGATAGCAATCTTAGCATCTTTTTGTTTATATTAGCTCTCTTTTCAGCCTATTTTATTTTATTCATGGCAGCTGTTGAATAGTGTGTAGTAGAAATTGAGGTGGTGGTAACCTTGTGTTATCAAACACCTAATGTTAAATAACACCTGCAGTATAGTGACTGTCTTTACTGTCATTATCCTGCACTTACAAGATGGTTTCAGGAGTGATTCATATACAGTCGTCAACACTTAAGGTTCATCTAAAGGAGACTATGTGTGTGAGACACATCCCAAATGGTTTTTAATTATTGGTAACAAATGAGTCTTCTAATGCATTACTTTTCTTGATTTTTAACGTACTAAGGCAACGGATTACTTTCAAAAGTAGCTATACCCAACAGTACCCAGAGGTGACAGTGAGTCAGCCCTGAAGACGACCAAGTAAAGACCCATCGGACGAGCACAAAAATACAATATTCAAGATCAATATTGTAGGTAAAAGGTATTACTTTTACCTTTTTGAAGGTAAAAGTAATATATGTACATTAAAAGTATACGTCAACAAGTCTTTCTTAATTGTTTTAAAGGAGTCATTTTATGGTTATTTCATTAATATTGTTGTTCTTCATTGTTATTGAATGCACTGTGTGTTGGTTCTATTAAAAAAAACTTCAGGATTGTTTTGTTTCCAGCTGTTTGTGGAGGGTCGAAAAATGACTGGAGCTGGAACAACAGGGTACTTCCTCATACATGTCCATGACGCAGGAATGAGGGGTCTGTGAAGGAACACTTCCCCCTCACTCCCTGTGTGTTTACCATCCCAGAGTAACGTCCAGCTAGGTTTGGTGCCGTCACTTGTTTTGAAAACGTGCAGAAACTAAATAATGTTTTATTTCCACAGAGACACATGAACCACTTTGATCCGCCATTTCTTCCAGTTTGTGCAGCAGCTACTGTGGCGCCGTCTTCTCTTGTAGATGCTAATGCTAATGCTACTTCAGATTCACTGCAATGGGGGAGGGGCTTAACCCCACATGGGTGACGCCAATATCCACATGACGTGTAGCGGACAGACTTTTTCTGAGTGTCTGGTTTCTCTGTTGTTTTCTATGAATGATGGTAAATCCATTGGAGTGGAGGGGACACACCACGTAGATAGTGGAGGGGACACACCACGCAGACAGTGGAGGGGACACACCACGCAGACAGTGGAGGGGACACACCACGTAGATAGTGGAGGGGACACACCACGCAGACAGTGGAGGGGACACACCACGTAGACAGTGGAGGGGACACACCACGCAGACAGTGGAGGGGACACACCACGCAGACAGTGGAGGGGACACACCACGCAGACAGTGGAGGGGACACACCACGTAGACAGTGGAGGGGACACACCACGCAGACAGTGGAGGGGACACACCACGCAGACAGTGGAGGGGACACACCACATAGACAGTGGAGGGGACACACCACGCAGACAGTGGAGGGGACACACCACGCAGACAGTGGTGGGGACACACCACGCAGACAGTGGAGGGGACACACCACGCAGACAGTGGAGGGGACACACCACACAGCAAACGCAGCATGTGTTGGTAACTGTGGGTGACCCATCAGATTCCAAAAGGAGAAAAGTTTTCAGCAGAGTGACACCTTTAATGAGGGGTGATCTAAATAATCTATTTTTTAATCGACTAAATTCTGTTCCACGTCATTATTCCCAGAGTCTGCTGTCCACACACATGGAGATTTGTTGTCGTAAAAACATCGAACATATGAAATTATGATCATTGTTTATGTCCCCCAACCACTTATGGGGACACATTCACTGCACACACCTCAGACCATCTTATAGGATAATGTTATAAGACATAAGATTATTTAGCATTTGCTGAAAAGGGGACAATCGGGACAAAACCGGCCTAATTATCTTCCAGTGTGCACCCTGCTTATGCTTCCTGTTCCTTCCTTTTGTCTTAGGGTCAGCACCGAGCCACTTCAGGTTTTAAACGCATACATGAACCACATTACATTTGTTTATTACATCAAGGCTATTATTCATCTTCATCAGGATCCTGTATTTCAACAAAACACTCCTTTTTTCCCACAAAATTTTAAAATGCTCTGGTTGAAATTATGACCTTTGTATTCTTAGGGTCAGTTTTGACCCAGTTGTAAAAATAAGATCATAAAGCAATAATTAGCGCCAAAACTGAAACCCTATGTGAACTTTCAGTTAACAGACTGATCCCAGCTGTTCTTCCAACCATGTAACATCATCTGACCAATATTTTTAGAACCAATATTTTCATGGATAAGGAAGTCTGTTTGGGGCAGCTGTGGCTCAGTTGGTAGAGTGGGTCGCCCAATGACCAAGAGGTTGATGGTTCATGTCCCAGCTCTGGCTGTCCACATGGCGAGGTGTCCTTGGGCAAGACACTGAACCCCAGTAGGACTGACCTTAAAACCTTAGAAACCTACTGGTGTACACAGTAAATTTTGCAGTGTTAAATCAACACTTAGAGAGTTTATTTAACCCTCTGGGCGCCCAAGTCGCAAATTTGCGCCAAGCGGCGGTGCTCTGTTTAATCCACTCTCTCATCTAACTGCGATTTGAATGCAGTTCATACTCCATACCATTAGGTGGCAGACATGCAAATCTGTCTCCCGAGCACAAATTTAGGCCCTGCCCCCATGAAAAGTTTTCCAGGAAATGCCTTGGTAAATGACCGCACCTCGAAGCGCTCGCTCAGAGCTATTCCGGAGTATTACGGAGGCGGCTGCTCTCGCATTGCTGACTAAAGTTATACATCAAACACACGAAATGGCAAAAAAGAGGTTCACGGTTCATGAGGCATTGTGTCAGGTCTTAGCTGACTCGGATTCTGAACCTGAAGATCCAACATTTGATGATTTTGACCGAAGTAGTAGCAGTGATAGTGAGGAATCTGACCAGGAAAACTTTTGCGTAAATGTGCAGTGTGGTGCTTCAGGATCACGTTTTCGATCTGGAGCAAGAGGATTGAGATGTCGGATAGATAGAATAGAACTGATTTCTGAGTGACCCCCTGAGGCATGTGTATGGATGAATATTTGGCATGTTTGTGTAGTTCTTAGGCCTACATGTTTCATTGTTTTGAATAATATTTTGAATCAGTTCTTTGCCATGTAAATAATATTTTGAATTGTATTTTGAATCAGTTCTTTGAAATATAAAATCAGTTCCTGAAATATAAATATAATAATAAAGCTAAAAAGGATTCTTAGCTAGAGTTATTGATACTCAAATATGATATTTCAACCCTCTTGATAATATATGAAGTATTTTCTCTTTTTTCCATGCATATTGTCTAAAATTACCTTATTTTATGGCCAGACACACAAGAGAAATTTCAACAGAATTCCGAGCAGTCAACATATGTCATCAATGTTTTCTTGGATGCTCACTACGGATGCATCTAAAGTAAATAACAGTATTTTAAGCAACAACAATGTCACAGACACTCAGTAGATGACAAAACATTAAATTTTTAAGCAAAACATCCCAATTTGATTGATCCAGAGTCTCTCCCACTGTGAAATTCCTTAATTTCAGCTGTCCGCCTACTGATGACGTCATGATGATGTCATAATATGCAAATTAGATCTACAAAAATATCTTAAAAATATACTTTAGGTCCTGCCCTACAAATTTGTAATTTGGAGCAAAGCTCTATCTCTTACCACTTTTGTGCAACAGCTCTTTGAAATATTCATGTAAAAAATATGTCAACATTGAAAAAAAATGGGCGCCCAAAGGGTTAACTTCTTCTAGAGTGTATTTGGTCCCATTGTCTCCAAATTAACACTGCAAAATCTACAGTGTATGAGTGTGTGTGAATGGGTGAAAACGAATCCATTAACATAAGAAATGGAAATGATGACATGTCAGCAGGAGGGTGAACACACACAATGATTGAGCTCTGTGTGTGTGTCTCTCTCTCTCTCTCTCTCTCTCTCTCTCTCTCTCTCTCTCTCTCTCCTACCACACCTCTGTTCCAAGTAGACGATCACCTGATGGCAAACATGACTGAAGACCTATTAAGCTATAAGAGGTGGTCGATCAGTGGTGAGAAGACAGGAGAAGGGCTGCCTGGCCAGAACTTCATCAGCCTGGGGAGTTTTTCCCTTGGATGGGTGTTTATTTGTTTGTTTGTTTTTTTTTAACCGTCAGCACATATTTCTTGTTTTAGTTTACTTTGGAGATCGTGGTAGTCCTGTCTTCTTTTATTTTAGGTAAGTGAACATTAGGCACGTTACGGAGGGTTGGACTGGGTCGACTGTCTGGCTCAGCCCTGGTACCCCCCCTTCAAACGTGGTGTGACGCCAGCTGGAGAGAACCGAACCCCGGTCCTGAACTGCAGTACCATGCCCTCGCACACAGGCAGTAGAAAAGGCCACATGAACTGAACCATCAGAGAAAACAGTTTTAAATGTTTATTTAGTGATTAGAGCCTCATTTATGTTATTTATGTAAGAATGAGGACCAGAACATCCAACACAAGCTTTTTTCTGTGAACCCCCCCCCCCCCCCCCCTCTGTTTTTTTTGACAAATCACACTGTTATGTGCCCTGGCACATTCTTTTTTTCCCCCCTTTAGATTTGATACCTTTAAATACATTTTCCCCATTATTCTGTGTTTTGGATTATAGTTTTTTTTTCAGTAAACCTTTTAGTTTCCTGTTTTAATTGTTTAGTGCTTGGGAGCACTTCCTGTGGCTGCCTTTAAAAGCAGCTGAGAAGCACCTGTGCAGGGGGTGTGTGTTTTTTGGGTTGTTGCTCTGTCTCTCCTCAGGTCCTCCTCCCAGACAAGCTGGCTGCAATTGGGTCCAGGTGTGGAAACTACTGGCATGCTGGCTGCCATGAGGAGTTTGTTCCTTTTTTTTGGTTTGGTCCTTTTTGAGTTCTTTTTTGTGTTCTGGGAGATCCGGTGGTCCTGTTTTCGCCTTTAAGTTTTTGTTGTTCAGGTATGTTTTTCTGTATTTTCTCTTAGTTTGGCTGGGACACTGGCTTCTATGGCTGCATAGCCCACCCTTTTGTTTGTTTTTGCTGGTCTCCCAGGTCTAGTTAAATTAGATTTTCTGTTTTCTTTGCATGACCAGTCATCCCCTGATATCTCCCTTCACCTAGTCCACTGGTCTGCTTATGGTACCTTTTAAATTAAATAAGATTCTGAACTTCCATCTTTGTGTCCTTAAATATGTTGCTTCCTGTGTGGTCGGAACACACACACACAATAAAAAGAACTCCACATTTAATATAAGCCAAATAGAAGTCCTTTCTGATCAATTACATTCTACATTACATTCTTAACTGTTGTTGTACAGCTCACAACCAACTGAAGAATAAGCACAAAAAGTATAATTCAATGAATCATTACCATTACATGTAGAAATGTCTTCCGAAGGAAGGAGAGGCTGCAATCCTATATTTAGTATTCTCCACTTAAACAAGTAAAATAAGATGAGGAGTGGGTAAAAAGGGCATTTGTGCACATATAGTGGGGCGAAAAAAAGATAATTCCACAATAGGAACGATCATAACAAACACTTTGTTAGGGGAAGGGGATTGTTGGCTCAGTTGTCCCAAAGGATACAGTGAAGTGAAACCAAATGACAATATGAGGAAGGAAGAAGGTTCATGTTGGTGAAAGTAAACAGACAGTTCTTTACCAAAACACAGATGTAAATAATCCACAAATGCTCAGACTGGGTACATGATGAAATGTCTTTTCGCATAAGTCCATTTGCTTATTGCACTGGTAATTGTGACCTTTGACCTTGGAGGGTCTATTGGGAGCAGACTAAATAAATGATCTAATATGAAGCCTGTTTTGGGAGGGTGCTAACCTACCAGCCTAGAGCGCTGTCTGTTGTTTATCTTCCATTGCAGAGGCATCAAATGATTTGGCAGCAGCACAAGGCCTGTAGCTTCAAACTAAATTAGACTTTTTTTTAGTTAAACCCATCAACTGTTTCTGCAAAAATGATTTAAGGATTCAGTGTAATCTTCCCACAACCCACTCGTTGGGTCCCTGCCCAGCTGCTGTCTGATAAGCGTGGTTTTCGATCTGCACTTTCCCAACATTTGCACAGTTAAAGACCCTAAAAACATGTTCTCTTTGACAGGGACCTCCATGGAGTTGCATTCTTTTGTACGTAAAATATCTCCTCATGCTACTCTCACTAAACAGTGGTGCGGAGCAAGATCAAACTCAGACTAAGTCATGGTTTTATTTGTTTTCATCACTAGATCGTATACTTAACGCTGGGGTGCAAGATGTTTTCCTGGAGCAGTTTTTACTATAGTGCTTAAAATCCCTTTCACACCCCAATTACAATTAATTAATTAATTAATAATTTCACAATGAGACCCTCCCCCCTCCTGCATGAATCCGTTGTTCTCAAAGGCTTGGAGAACTGGTGGAGGAAAAAAAATGAAATCAGAGCTAGGCTACACTGTAGATTTTGCAGTGTTAATTTGGAGACAATGGGACCAAATACACTCTAGAAGAAGTTAAATAAACTCTCTAAGTGTTGATTTAACACTGCAAA
Organism: Siphamia tubifer; assembly: GCA_020466265.1. NCBI lineage: Eukaryota > Metazoa > Chordata > Actinopteri > Kurtiformes > Apogonidae > Siphamia > Siphamia tubifer. The sequence continues at coordinate 47,395,636 of CM035792.1, forward strand.
ATTTACTGTGTAGTTATATTAAGAATATTAGGATGTAAAGTTGGTCAGTACTGTGGTGCTCTTTTAAAATACACCAAAAAAACAACACAAAATTTGATAGAATATCCAAAACGTCCAAACAAAATATGAATATATATGCAATTAACATGTTTATTCAACACCTTCAACAGTTCCATTTAAATTATGCAACATATATATATATATATATATATATATATATATATATATATATATATATATATATATATATATATATGTGTGTGTGTGTGTGTGTGTGTTGTATTAGTTTTCAGTGGGGTATGACATGTGATCCACAGACCGTGTCATTGATTCTATACAGCGTTTATCTCGTGACTGGATCCACACTGAAAGATTGTCAAACTGTTTTCTATCCTGACCTGAGACTTGGCTCAATGACCTGAAAAGATGATATGTTTCCTGTGTGTGATGGGGTTAGAGATTAGATGTGGACAGTCTAAGAACTGAACAAATAATGGAAATTCTCTAAGTTATGAATAAGACCAGAGCAGCAGCAGCACACCATGGTCCCAGCAGGAGGCTCTGACTAACTGTTAGAGACAAGCTTCCCAACTGGGTTGTCTCATTTTTCGGGCAAATGCAAAAAAACTAAAAAAAAAAAAACGCAATAAACTAGAAGTGTTTGCCGTCACAAAAATGTTTAACACAAATCAATCATCAGAATAATGAAGCATTAACACAATGGAATGTACATGTGTGAAATGCCATCTGGAGCCTAAATATATACTTTATCTTTGTGTTGCGTTGACAATAGACAAGAGAATAAAACAAAGATTTGGGAAAAGAATGAAATGTGGACTTTCATTATTTCCACATACATTTACCTCAGGTGTCATGACAGACGTCCATCCTCTGTCACATTCTGCAGCAGTCACTATCCCACCTTTCATTATGGTATGTATACCTTGTTTCTGTCTGTGTGTGTGTTTGCTTAAAGCATTGTGGCCGTCTTTCTTTGGGCGCAGATAGATAGAAACCTGCTAAAGCATGCCAGTCAAACACCTGTAATCTCCTCCTGAATGTAAGGCGTGTAAAATATGCACATCCACTTCGCCCCGCTGCTACTCCAAAGCCAAATTTAATCAAAGCCTTAAGTGTCTTTCCTGCCATCGTCAGCCATTTTCATCATTTCACTGCAACACAAAGAAATAAATGTAAATGTAATCAAAGGCATAAACCGCAGTCCAATTGAAATTCTCTACTGAGCCAATATTATTATGTATTTTTCTCCTCAGTCTATTCTGATTGAGTACTTATTCACAAAATACTTTGCAAGCCCTTCTCGTCCTATTACCTCCTCATGTGATGTGAGTGCAGCTCCTTTCATTATTAAAACATGTCATCAGTTATTGAATCACACTTTTGGCTCAGAGATTCTTGTGGACTCACTGTAGCATAAGGATGTATAAACAATGGGTCTGGATTTTAACCAATAAACCAACACCATCTACTGATCTAAACTGTTTAATACCTGTTGATCCACTGACACCATGAACACAGGTAGATGTAAAGATGGCTCTAATGACACCAGGGGTGTCACACTCAATTTAGTTCAGGGGCCGCATTCAGCTCAATATGGTATAAAGTCAGCCACACCATTAAAATAATATAAATGATAGGATAAAATGTAGGAAAAAAACACCAAAAAATGTCTGTTTGAGAGAAAAATAGCAAAATTCTCCAATAAAAATGTTTACATCTACAAAGTTGAACCAAACAGAAACAAATATGAACATCCTGTATGTTCTTAAGAAAAATATGTTGATGACATTATGCTTTAGTTTATCATTTATACATGTGCGTCACAACTTACAGATCACAACATACACATTTAGTAACAGGTTGATTATTGGTAAAATTTCACAAATATTTCAGGTTATTCACATTTTTTGTAAAAGGCTATTTTATTTTACACTAAAACAGAAAGTAAAATCAGTTTAAGGTTGGTTTCCATTATTTCTAGGTTATTATGATAGTATTTAATTAGTCTCATCCACTTTAGATTGAATTGACCAAACATGATTTAACTTTAATGATCATTAATTATCTTCAGTCTCATTGGTGCCAGGGGCCAGATTGGACCCTTTGGCAGGCGGGATTTGGCCCCCGGGCCTTATGTTTGACACTTGTGCACTACATGATATTGACTTGACTTGGCTCTGGTACCACGTACTATTCCTTGAGTGTTTCCATAAGGATAATGTAGTACAGGGGTGTCAAAGTCATTTTAATTCAGGGGCCACATTCAGCCTAATATAGTATAAAGTGGGCTGGACCAGTAAAATAATGGAAATAATAGGATGAAGACATAGAAATAATGTCAACTATAAAGTTTTCTTTATGCTTTTGAAGGAAAATAGTAAAATCCCATAATACAGTTGGTACTGGCACTGTGCATTTGACTGTCTATTGGTTGGTTTTTGTTCTCTGGTCAGTCTTATTGATTTTTACATGCTACAAGTTAGAGAAGAGAATGAGAAGCCAAAATTTAAGACATTCTGGAAGCAATGTGTGAGGACAAAGTGTAGCCTACTGCATATTCTATAGACCTAACCTAATCCACAATCATTCTAATGACTGCCGCATCCTTACCTCACAAAGCGAGAACTGCCTACCACGGACAGCGACTGCGTTCTACAGTGTACGGCAGAGCAAACATTCATGTTATGGGGATTTTTTAACGTGTAAAGATGAAAAGCGGCATAAAATATGCCATTTTTGGTGCACTTTAATGTGGTAAAATGAAAAACACCATAACATACACTGTTTTTACATATATTTTACACCGTAATTCAGGAAAAACTGCATTTTTTTGCTGCTTTGAATTACAGTGTTAAAAACACCATTAATAGCTGTCCATTACACCGTATTTTATGCCGTGTTGTTGTTTTATTCTGAAAACAGTGTAAAATTTGGAGTTTTGCCCTCATGCTAATGATCCCCTCCGAGTGTTTTTTCTAGGTTCAAATACTTTCAGCCAATCATTCACAGACTGGAACAGTCCAGCACAGCTCTCCTTCACTCAACAAATAGAAGTTCTTAGATTCAGCTTTTGTCAAAAACCATTTGTCAGTTTGACAAAAATAAAGACTTGTTTAGTCCAGAAGCAAAACTTATGAAAATAAAACTTTCAGTTACACAGTATATGTTAAGGATCCAAGGTACCTGAGGACAATGCAAGGCAGGGCTGTATTTTTTTCCTTCTTGTGCCCTGACCACAGAGGCTACAGCATTTATTTGGCTGAAGAGACACCAATTTACAAAATGGATGAAAAAGGTCAATTCTTTGGCAGCAAATGAGCATGTTTGTTTTAAATATAACAACTATAAATAGAATAGTAAAAACTGAACAAAATGCTTGCAAGTTTTCACAGTCACAATGTCTCACCCTTGGTTTGAACCCCTGGCAACATGAAGAATCTACTTAGAGGTCCTGCTCCTTAACCCCTAGACTCTCTGATGTAGTTAATATTAGAGGTCACTGTGGGTGTATTCACTAAGGTGCAAGATGCTTTAATTGTTTAAGCACAAAACGTACTAAGGTAAATCTTTTATTTCCCCATGCAGTCAGAAAGTAAGCATTGAAAAATATAATAATTAAATAAATAAATAAAAAAATCAGTTGTTGCTTAAGTGGAACATCCCTCGAAGGGCTGGTCCATGTGGGCCCAGAGTGACCCCTCTGCTAATGCCCATTGAACTCATCAAGTTCTTTCTTCAGCCACAAAAGACAGAAATGTCTAAACCTCCACGTCTGACCAGAGTGTTTTACAGACTGACATTATTGTGATGTGGACAGAGTTAACTCTGTTCACCATAACTCTAAATTTAGCTTTTTAAAAATGACAGGTGGTATATTGAGTTGGCACACACAGGTATCAAGTGTGTGTGTGCCAGAATTCAAGAGTGCCTCCATTTCTTGTGCAGACTGTGTTTGTCTGTGAGAACATAATGTTAAGATAGAGTTCTTCATTTTTGGTTTGGGAACCTCACAGTAAGGTGTAAAGTTCACTTTCACTTTTAGTCTGGTTCAAAACAGCAGGCAGAATTATGGGACCTCCTGCCCCTCTTAGCCCACAGGAGCTCTTTGAACAGACAGTAATCAGTCACTCTAACAGCATTCTGTGTGACAGCTCTCATGTGCTGTGTTCTGAGATACTGGTTTCCACTATGGAAGTATAATAGGTATAAACACTCCTTTATTCCTTTGTCAATTAAGTTGGTGAATGAATGAAGGTGAATGTGGGACTGTGTGTGTGTGTGTGTGGGGGGGGGGGGTTATGATTGGGTGGAATGTAGGAATGTAAGCCTACGTCAGCTGATTTGCACGCTAGGTTTATTTATTTATTTTTTTAACGTTTTTAGATATATATGTACAAGTACTAACCATATGAGACAGTGTATGTGTGCAGGAAATTGTTGAAATGTTCAACCCTTTCTTGAACAGAGAGCTCCATCTCATCTAGACGGCTAAAAAAAATAATCAGTGCTTCGTGAATCTTCATTTGCAATCACTATCAGCAACCTGTAACACCCAAAGAGACATTTGAACCTGGTTTACATGGAAAAGAAAACACTGGGAGTCGCTCATTTTTGGATAATCTCAGTGATCGTGTCCCAAACCTGATGGTTTTGTTTGGATGTTTCCGGAACTTCCACTCTCCCAACTTTACTTTGTCTCTTGCTCCCTCCATACCGTAGGATACTGACCACAATGGACGACACCTTCATGGAAGGTCATGTATTAATAATAGAAAATTTTACCTCATATTTAAATTAAAATCATTTACCAGGTTATTTTAATCTTTCTCTCAAACAAAAGACAACCTAACTGACCGCAAGTATCACTAAAAATATTTTTTAATTACATGTAACTGCGGGTGACCACAGGCGCCCGCTCACTTCTGGTCAGCCCTGCACATCACTGGTGTCTATGCTGCTTACACATTATTGTATCACTTGGAACCTTGGTGGAGGTGATACCAAAACTGTAGTACTGGTTACCATGGTACCAGTTCATGGACCAAAGCTAGCTGAGTCAAGCTGGTACTAGTACAAATGTGGCATAATGTAACTTCAAGCCTACACTGGAAAAAATGCACCTCTAAAAACAAGAAAATACAAGATATTTTTTTGCTTAAATTATGAAATAAAAATCTGCCAGTGGAACAAGCCAAAATGTTGAAAACTATGTTGAAATGTGATTTTCCACATATGTTGTCCAAAAATGTGTTATTTTATTTTACCCCTGACCCCATTGACAAGAAGGAACAAACATTTAGACACACCAGACTTGCGTTGAATGGAACCTGGTATAATACAAATGAATGCAATAAATATCATATTGGATATGAAATAAATAGTTTATTTTTATTAATTGCTTGATTCAAGCGAAAACAAGTCCAACAATGGAACGGGTGAAAGGTAGTTTCATCAAATTTCTTAAAATAAGATTTTCCAGATGTATTAACCAAAAATAAGTTATTATATTTCACTGAAAAATTACTATTTAGGTGATTATGTCATATTGATGTTTTTTACTAGAAATGAGGAAAAATACACTTGCTAAGATTTTTATTTTTTCCAGTGTATAAAAACTATATGCCTTAAAACTAGAAAAAAAAGCCATAATTTTAGAAAAACAGTATTTATGACACGAAAAACACACATTTACTTTAAATTTTGAGTCTGTGACTGACAATTTAAGTCTTAAATTAACAAGAACAAGGAGGCTGAAGATAATCAAATGAAATTAAGCATTCGATTATCTTTATTGAGCTGAAATTGAACAGGTCAACCATAAATCAATCCTGGATCCAACACTTCACCTACTGAACTAAACATCACTGTGAGGTCAAGGCCCAATTAGTTCCTCTGTATGGGTTTCCATGGTGACAGAAATTTAACATGAAGTGAATGAGAAAGCAAATTTTTTTCAGCAATATTCAAATCCAGTCCTGAAGGGCCAGTTTTCTTCAGGTTTTAAATGACTGGTTTTCAACCTCAGGGTTGCGGCTCCAGATGGGGTCGCCTCAAATTTCTAAGAATTGATAATAAATAAATAAATAAACAAACGATTGAATACATATATGATTAGAATTAAAACATGGCATTCTTTTCCAAATAAAAATGAAATACTGGATATAATATTTGATATCCTGATTTATATAATGCAATAATTTCCTGAAAATGTAGGAATACTTGAAAGTGTAAAAACATTGACAATGTAATAAAACCCCAAAATGTAATAACTATTGTAATAACATGTTTGTCAATAATGTAATACCTTATGTTAAGTCTGTAATTCTGTTTTGGTGTAGATATGTATGTATGTCTGTTTCTTAGAGCAGGTTCTCAAGTGAAGATGTGATGCAGGTGTGGTGACACAGGGATCTTCCACCATTGGTTCCTCAGAGAGGGCAGGAGGCCATAAAAAGAAGACACACCCATCATGGAGCAGACTTCTCTCTTCCATCCTGCACTTCACCAGCACCCTGTGATTTTTGTTTGATCTGTGTTTAAAGACCTGATGGTGGGAATCTTTTTCTTTGGTCAAGTTTTTCTCCTGTTTTTTCAATTAGAAGCATAGGTAAGATTTTCTCTACTTCGGTTTGTTTCTTGGTTGGTAGGAAAGCATAGGGCTTGAAGATCCTTTTGTTTGTTGTTTTATTGCTTTGGATTCCCATCCTGATTTTGATTTTGTTACATTATTAAATAAATATTAAATAAATTATTTAAATTGCACTTTAGTTGATTTCTTGACTTTTTAACTGGTGTTTCTTAAGTGGCATGGAAGGTGGGAAGTCTCATTTCATGTTAACATCTCAGTACCCCTAGACTGAGCATAACACCTTATTACACTGTCGTTTTTGTTTTTTCAAAATGTATGATCTAAAACTTGAAAGATATATGAGATATAAAGTTCTACATTTTGTATTTTGAAAATCTGGGAACACTATATAGGATTTGGAAAAAAAAGTGATTACTGGGTTAAAGGCGACGAAAGCTATTATGTAGAAGTCTGGACTGACAATGAACTTAATATATTATATCATCTGACTATTTTTGTTATCAATTAAAAAAAGAGACCCACCTAAAAATTTAATAAATCCTCAATAATGTAACAAGGTATTACATTATTGGCCAAAATGTTGTTAGAATATCAGTCAAGATATTTTATTACATTACTAGTGACATTATCACATTATTAGGTTTTATTACATTTTCCACTAAGTGCACATTTTATTACATTTTCAGGAAAGTATTACATTATAGGGTTCTACAAGCCATATTAAAAATGTATTTTCATTTCAACTACATGTCAAACACAGAAAATACAAAATGATCGTGCTCATTTTAAGTCCAGCCCATGCATTTCATCTTCCACTTCTACAATAACCTAAACACAGGGGCGAACATGGCCTAGTTGGTAGATTGGGTCGTCGATTAACCGAAGAGTTCGATTCCCACTCTGTCTCTAGCCCTAACCCTCTGTCAGTCCGTTATATCATTGGGCAAGACACTTCACCCCTGTATGAATATTTGGTGGTGGTCAGAGGAGCAGTAAGTCCAAAATGGTTGCTACACTTCTGTCAGTCTGTCCCACGGCAACTGTGGTTACATGTGTAGTTTACCACCACTAGAGTAAGCATGGGAGAGTGAATGAATAATGGATAAATAATGTAAATGCTTTATAGAAATCTAATCCATTACTATTTTTATTATGATAAATTAGTTGAAGAATTCATAAAAACACTGAGGATGAACCTGGTATTTTTAAAGGTGGTTATTTCATTAATATTGTTGTGTTCTCCATTGTTGTTGAATACATTGTGTGTTGGTTCTATTTTTTTTTAAAAAAACATCCGGATTGCTTCATTTCCAATTGTTTTTTGACGGTAGAAAATAACTGGAGGTGGAACAACAGAGTTTACTTCTACTTCCTCATACATGTCCATGTAGTGGTGATGAGATTGGCTCAGAATGTGTGAAGGAACACTCCCCCTTCTGTCTTGCTCTATGTGTGTTTCCCCTTACCAGAGTAACATCCAGCTAGGTTTCGTGCCGTTGCTTGTTCTGAAAATGTGCAGGAAAAAAATGAGGCTTTATTTCCACAGAGACACATGAACCAGTTTGATCTGAGATTTTTTTCAAGTTTGTGCAGCAGCTACTGTGGCGCCGTCTGCTCTTGTAGATGCTAATGCTAATGCTACTTCAGATTTGCTGCAATGGGGGAGGGGCTTAACCACATATGGGTGACGCCAATGTCCTGGTGACGTGTAGTGGACAGACTTTTTCGGAGTGTCTGGTTTCTCTGGTGTTTTCTATGAATGATGGTAAATCCATCAGTGGAGGGGACACACCACACAGCAAACGTAGCATGTGTCGGTAACTCAGGGTGACCCATCGTGGAAAAGTGGTTTTCAGTGGAATGACACCTTTAACTCTGTAAACATGCTACAAATTACTGTTAACTTCTCTGCACATGATTAATCACCTGTCGTATTAAATCAGAGCAGCTTTTACACCTAAGAAATGAACACAGGCATGATGATGTAATCAAAATGCTAAATGCCCTCCACACACACACACACATTCTGCACCCACCCCCACCCATCTTCGCAGCTCTTTGTGATTGGTGATTCATCACCAGCTCATCTCACCCTAATGAACCCAGACACTGATTACAAGCCCCTCTTCAAACAGAAAACACCGGCCTTTCCAGCTCAATTTCCTCACTCACGTTGGCAAGTTGAAACTACAAAGCAGCCTCCACCCTTCTTCAATAAGTGCAGAGCTCCCTTCTTTTTTTTTTTTTTTTTACAAATAAATCAGGCATTGTTATTCTTCCTGTTGATGTAGAAACTCTGCAATTTTTCATATTAACCCATAAAGACCCAAAACCCCACCTGTAACCCAAACCATTGTAATGACCATGTCCATGTCCATCCATTTTCGGAGCCTGTTTTATCCTCACTAGGGTCATGCGGGTCGCAGCTACTAAAGGCGAAGGCTTGTTGCACCCTGGACATGTCACCAGGCCATCACAGACCTGACATATAGGCTGTGTCCAAAATCACTCCCTACCCCCTATATCAGGGGTGGTAAACCCTGGTCATCGAGAGCCATTACACCTGACAGTAATTATCAGTATTCTGCAGAACATAATGATAAGCTGATCATTTGAATCAGGTGTGTTGGAAGAAGAATGCATCTAAAATATGCTGGATTGTGGCTCTGGATGACCAGGGTTGGCCACCCCGGCCCTCTATAGTACACTACATAGAGACCATGCCATTTTGTAGGGGTGTCCAAATCTTTAGTGAACTATTTCTAATCACTATATAGTCACTCAATGTATCCCACAATTCACCGCAAAATGTAGTGGACATTGATGGTCACTAACCAAAGCACTATATCCCATCATGCAATGCATGAATTGAAAAATGGTAGAAGGACGGAGAGATTTATGATTAGAAGAAAGACAGACAGATTGATATTGGACGTCACACTGGCAGGACTACAGCTGTACAGTAACAGTAAATGTTAAGTCTGTTGGATAACAGGCGTCAGACAAGAGTTAACAGTTAATAACAGTTAATAACAGTTAATAACAGTCAAATTGAGCCAAATCAATTTTTTTTTATTTTATTGTACAGACAGTAAAAAAAATGGAAAACCCTTTTCATTTTCTGAGGGACGACACTGTTACATTTTTGTTCCACGATGATGATGCGATTAAACAGCGCCGTAGTAGTGTCTGAAAAGTTTTCAATTTATTTCCCTGTGTAAGGAGTGAGTGGGTGATTTCGGACACAGCCGTGGAGACAACACTACTCTCCCATTGTTTTTTAGCAAGTATCTGCTTCAGACATTAAATGTGCTAAATTTGACACACGTTAATATGATGAATCAGAAAACAAATGATGAAAGTGCTGGTAAGCTCATGTTGTCAATTAATTAATTAATCAATGAATTAATTAATGCATTTAGCAGACATTTTTATCCAAAGTGATTTACAGGGGAAAGTGAGCAATCAGGCTCTCTAAAAAAGTTTGTTAGGAAAAAACAATCACAGAAACAGATCCTTTCCCTATCACCCCTGTCCTTAGACCCTCCTTCTCTGCAGGAAAAACTCCAAAATCCAGTGGCAAAGGTGGAACCCAGGGAACCACAGTGAAGGAGAAATCCACTCCCATGGATGGATAGGCTATAGGTCAGTGGTAACCAACCCATCGATCGCAGAGACTTTCCTAGTTAATCTTGGGACAGGAGGAAAAATATTGGATGATTATACAGAAATACTTAAAATACAGTTCAGTATCTCTGTCTTCATATTTGTATCTGTCTTCCAATAGGCCACTAGGTCTACAGCGTTCCCCCTCTGTGTCATAGGGTTCTTTTCTATGTTTTTTTTAAATTGTTATTCCTGCTTACGTAAGCACACACCATGTTAACTCCGTTAAAGAAAACTGGATGACTGGAAGAGCTACACAAAAACAGGGAAGTCCATCCCTATTTTACTTCCGTATTTGAAGATAAGGTGGAATCAGGTGCACATATGTCAGAAGATCCACCACCACAGAAGAAGCTGAAATTATATAATTTTCACCAAGACTAGGAGGAGGAATTCCTATTTACTTTGGTGGAAGAAAAGTGTATGTGTTTGTTGTGCCATCAGCTACTGGTCAAAGACGGGAATTTGGAGCGACACCACAACACCAACCTTCAAGAACAGCTTGTCGCTGAAGAGCCTGATTCGAGCTAAGAAGGTTCATACAGGAGCTAAAAGCAGCGCTGAAGGCTCTGTTTTCACCAAATCTACTTCGCAAAACAAGGCAGAAACTAAGGCATCATTTCGTGTTAGCCACCTTTTGGTCTTTTACAGATGGCTGTTATAGCAAAGGCGATAAGGAGCGACTTCATAAACAGTGAGGAAACCAACACCACTTTCAGTGCTGTACCGCTTGGTCCTGCAACAGTGACATGAAGAGTCGAGTTAATGTCAGAAGACGTCGATCCACAGATGGTAAACAGACTTGTCGCGTTGTGAATATTTTTCACTGCAGTTGGATGAATCACTGGTTGTAAAGGACACAGCTCCGGTAGGTTGTCAGGATGGTCTGAGGATTTTACAGAGAAAGACATCCTCACTCTTCTCCATTTGAACTAAACAATGAGAAGTGAGGACATTTATGATGTGTTTAAAAGCTATATCTGAAAAAAATAACACCCTCATTCATATACCTGTGGCAATCACTACTGACGGGGTGACATGAGGTGTGTCAGCTGCTTTTATAGCACTGTGCCGTAAAGTTCCAGACTATCCCACCTTCAAGAATTATCACTGTGTCATTCATCAACAGGCCTCGACCGGGGAAGTTGTGGACTTCACATGTAAAAAAATTTTTTTAAAAATTTAAATGTTGTGATTACCATTTAGTATAGACTGATGTATAATGGTGTAGTAAGAACATCGGGGGTTCTAACTTTAAATATACATTTATATAAGTATAGATGAGTGCTTTCAAGACAAAATTCCTCTACAGATCAATGTCCACAGTCTAGAACAAAAACCTCCCACAGATTTTTACTGTTCTAAATCTCAAGGTAGACATCTTTACACTTACACTTTATTAAACAGTCATTTTCAAGCCCAGATATTCATCCAAGAAAGAAAGACAGTATTTCTATACTGGCATCTCTGCACTTGTTGCTCAGTGGCACCAAGGCTAGAAGGCTGCAATTGCACCAAATTAAGAACCCTTTGATTTGATGCAAAAGCCAGAATTAGCACCGGCCTACTCACATACATTTATTTGTGAAGGATACAGATATATTTTGACAGCTCTCATAGTTACTATGGGTCTGATTTGATGGTACAGATTTACCTGGTCCAAAGTGTTAAATCTTCTGGCATGTTGCTCCTCCTTTGGCATGGATTAGTTTGATTAGTTCACTTGTGTGCATATCTAATTGGGCCATGATCTCCTCCTCAAGCTCAACAGCAATGAGCCTCTGGAAATCAACAAAAAAAAAACATAACAAAAAAGGACAGCATATCCTGGTTTTATAGAATGAAAACATGTAAATCTAGTTAAATCATTCAGTTCATTAAATGCAAGTCACATCAGAGTATGACAAATTCATGAAGTCCAGAAGAATACAGACTTTGATCACTTAAGTTCTACCCTTTACCTCTTTCTGTGAAGAGTGTCGGCCACCTGTCCTTGAACTCCTGAATGCTTGGTTCTTGGTTCACCACCTCATATCGTCTGTTGGCCATTTTCTTTGCAATGACATGATATATATTTCATATTTTTCTCCACCAACAGGACACAAGACAACAAAGACCCAAACAATCATAAAAAAAATTGACTGTGGAGTGGAGTGTGCAAACGTTTGGAAGGGCAGGGGTAACATATGTAACATAACACAACATATTCCCATATATATGTGTGTATATATGTGTATATATATATATATATATATATATATATATATATATATATATATATATATATATATATATATATATATATATATATATATATACATACATGTGTGTGTATATATATATATATATATATATATATATATAATATATATATATATATATATAAGTTCAAAATCTGTGTGAAGGCGGAGACATCATAGCGTCAGACACAGCATGAAGAAACTTAATTGATGCAGGTTAACTCAAACGAGAATAGTAGGTTACATACCTACTGATGCAACAACATGTAATTCCAAGTTAATACACTCCACAAATGTAAATTGGCTTCACTAATGCAAAAAACTGAATGAAACTCTATCTATCTATCTATCTATCTATCTATCTATCTATCTATCTATCTATCTATCTATCTATCTATCTATCTATCTATCTATCTATCTATCTATCTATCTATCTATCTATCTATCTATCTATCTATCTATCTATCTATCTATCTATCTATCTATCCGTCTGTCCGTGTGACAATTAAAGCTCAAATTTAAGGTTAATCAGAAACAGAACATGTATGAAGAAATGATCTTTTCCGTAAACCATAACAACTCAATATAAACGGCGTGTCTATTCATGCACCGTCATTGATCCAAGTCCATGGGCTTCAGTGGTGAATCAATGTTGTAGAAGGTGATGCCATTTCCCCAGTAACTACGGAGCCTCTGAACATCCAAACAGGTCATATCTGATGACCATGGACGGATGACCAACTGTGTTTTGCTCCTATTATTTACAGGTATTGATAGAATTAATGGATCAATATATATTAAACAGTGTAGATCAGCATGGCTTTGGTTACCGTTGAATATTTGGGTCTTTAGGGATTAAGATGGAAATGACTGAGGGATCTGGGGATGATAGACATTTGATTTGTCTATAAAATGTACTGTTAAAAAAAGAGAATGAGAAGGAATGAAGGCTGATTAAGAAGGATGTCAGTGCACTTAACCCAGACAGTTATAGGAGTGGGACTTTTTACTGATAATGTAAAGTGGATTTTAATACAACAGGGCTGGATAAGAGACTGACAGAAGGGACATACCAATAGGCTAATTAGCCTCCTGACAAATATATTCCAGTCAGAAATATAGGTTATAAGCTCTTTATTGAGGTGTTCATTGCACCCGTTAGATGGTGATGAGAGCAGAAGAACCAGTGCTGGAAAGGTGAAGCAGTCCAATATACTTAGCTAAGACATTTAGGACGATTTTATTTTCACTGCCATAATTACACATATTTTATTCTAAATTTCTAGATGGACCATGACTCATAAAATAGCTTTCTAATTGAGCCACTGTTTCAACTTAGAGACTGACTTCCAAAGGCTGGTCCAAGCCAGAGACGTTTGGACGAAAAGAAGAAAGAGTAGAAACTTATTTAATGATGTAAAAGTTCAAATGTACAGGATGTGAAATGTACATATAAATGATAGAAGTGTCCCTTTGAAGCACAATTTAACAGGTTGTTGAAGTGCAAACTTAGCTGGACTCTCTCAGAGCTGGACTCTCTTAACTCTCAGAGACTGAGAACTACTTTTCTGTCAACTTCCAAATTGTATTTTCCGCAAATCTAGTATTTGTTAAGGTGGGGTAGGAGACCTCGTGTCACATTTCTACTTGTACCGAATTCTGGATGGACCAATCAGGATCACTGGGCGTGATTTTAACAGTTATGACGTAAGGAAGACTCGACACAGCAGCTTTGAAAAACATGGAGGAGACTGAACTCGGCTTCAATTCTGCAATTTCAACGGTGTTGTCGAAACTACTGTATATTGATTCTTTAACAGATGAACAGAACAGTTTTGAAATAATTTATTGGTGGCCACTGGGTATGGTAAGAGCTCTCATCTATGTCACATGCTGCATTCAATATGATTCATTGTAGTAGTATGTAATTCAAAATGACAAGCACCTGGTTTATCCAATCAGGAAGAATTATTTTGATTGACAACCCCGTCTTAACAATGAGAAGCTAATGGTGCTAATGGTTCCCAGATGTAAGCAGCCATGAGAAGCATCCATACACATAGGCGTGAGTCAGGTTAGCTTGACTCCACCTGTTTACATTTACATTAAGAAAAAGAACCTGGAATATTCTATTGTCCTCCCATAAACATCTATTCGTCCATCCATGTACTTTATTCATCCCAAATTGGGTAATGTAGTTGTTGCAGCAGTACAGGCTGTACGGTTGTGCTTGTGTCATATCAGACAAGGACATAAATATGTTGTTGTTCTTCTTCTATGGTTGTTTCCCTTTGTTTCTGTCGGAATTGTCACAGCCTCACTTTGTTAGGCCCGCCCTCTTACTCTATACTCCACTGTGATTGGTCGACCAGTTTCAGGTAAATCTAACCAAAAGTTACATTGAGTGTAACTAGACTACTACAGTAGAACATTACATTTGCTGCCACTAGGGTCAGACTGTTTGCACTATTTTCAGTCTGTATGGACAAAGAAGAACTTTTTGTTTTGCACTTGAAAAAAGGAGAAATGTATTTAATTTAAACTTTCATAACATTTTATTTTGTTTTAAATTTGTAGAGGAAGAAGTTCATCAGAAGTGAACACTTACAGTTATAAAATCCATGTGGAACTCAGTTTAGTCTGTCCATTCATATAATTAGATTTTTTATTTTCTTAAAGTCTTGTCTCGATCTCATGAACCCAATCTCATGTCTCGTCTTGTCTCGTGAGCTGAGTGTCTTGTCACACCCTTAGCAGCTAGGCTACATTTGTTATACTAATATCTTTAATATTTCACATTTTTAATTCATTGACCTTGAACATGTGTCACGGTGAATAATAAGGATTATATAATACAATAAATAGTACGGTTCAAGTTTAATAGGAAGAGGCTCCATTATTGAGAAAACAAAGAGTCTTTAGTTTTGACGCACTCTGTCAGTTCACGAATACAGCTTTCATAGCTCAAGTAAACATACTAAAGGTGTTGATGCAGACACAGTTCTTACAAGTAGTCGTGGACAAGGGAAAAGACAATACCTGACAGAGGAGAGGGTCGAGAGGAGAACACATAAAAAGTGAAGAAGACCATTAGAACATCAGTGCTGCTCATGAACTGTGCAGGGGTTTTGTTTTTCATTCATAAAGTTTGGAACTGCATTGGATAACAGTGACCTTAAACAGAAGAGAATGTGACAACACCTGGTGTCTGGTTTGTTTTGTTTTTTAATTCTACCCCTTGTAGTGAAATCCATGTGTGTGAACTCGGCCTGTGTGATGAACTCAAAATATTTTCTAATAAAAAATAAAATAAAAGTATTTTTTTGTCTATTTTGACTGTGTGTGTTGGTACCATATGTTCATTCCCCTTTAAGTCTGTGTGGAGTTTGTGTAGTCACATGACTCCACCCATCCAATCTGAACAAGAAGGGTAACAGGAAGTGACTAATGGTTCAAATGTAGAAGTGGCTGAAACAGACATAGACCAAAAACAGGAGTCCTGTTGTAAATTTGACATCTGTCCCAAGTTAGTTGTTATGGTGACACTAAGATTGGCAACAGAATCAAGCAGTGGTTTCCAGTTAGAGTCAAACTTTTCTAGAGAACCTCTCAATGTAAATTAGATTTTTATTAGTTCATCCGAGGATGAGCTATTGCTGTTGTACTTCGTCCATCCGTCGTCATCGTTAGCATCATCGTCCACAATTCACTAAAATTTCTTCTCCCACATTTCTTAAGGGATTTCAATTCTGATTGACTCATTAGATAGATCTAAGCATTAGGCACAAAACGTATCAATTTGTTTGTCGAAATTTGCCCTTGTAAACAATTTGTTTAAACCTTTATTTACTTTTTTCCAGTCTGTCACTAAATCACTACTCTTCCCTCAGTTCTCAACAGATTTCATTTCACATTAACTGAGTTCAATTTCATTTCAGAAGAAAGAAAGTGATTAATCCAATATTAGTTTCTACCACCAACCTCATTTGTATCATTCACATCTTTAACCACAGTAATTCAATTCAATTAAATTCAATTTTATTTATAAAGCCCTAAATCACAACAAAGTCGTCTCACAGGGCTTTACAAAAACACAATCAACTACAGAGATATATGAAAAGTCCCAAGCATCCCCTGTCCTTAGACCCTCCCCCTGTCCTTAGACCCTCCTTCTCGGCAAGAAAAAACTTCCAAACCCAGTGGGAAAAAGAAGAAATGTTGAGGAGAACCACATTGAAGGACAGATCCACTCCCATGGACGGACAGGCTATAGATGAACGTCCATTTATAAATGCAGGAAGGGGGGGCTGGTCCAGACAGGCAGGGGCGGTGGTCAGGGGTCACAGGTCGGCACAGGCAAGACACTGCAGATCCTGTCGTCCATGGCTCCCGTGCAGACACTGTCAGGAGAGCCACCACTCCCCCCGGGGGGGGGGGGGGGGGGGGGGGGACACCAGGTGACTAGTCATGAACAGACTTGGTATGAAAGATAGGTTATAAAAATGACACAAACAGGTGTGAGAGAGAGAAAGAGAAGAAAGAACTCAGTGTCTGTACTTCCCCCAGCATTCTAACTCCTAGGGCAGCCTAGACTGAACTGTGACTCATACATCATGTATACATGATATATGAGTCACATAATTTTTAACTAACCTGACCATAGTCTTTCTCAAACAGGAATGTTTTAAGCCTCATTTTAAATGTAGAGACTGTGTCGGCGTCTTTAATATTAAAGGGAAGATGATTCCATAAGACAGGGGCCTGATAAGTAAAGGCTCTAGCTCCTACTGTACTTTTAGAAACCCTAGGACCCACAGTAACATGTCATTTCCCAGTTACTTACTTTAGTTCAGTCAGATGTTACCCCAGAAGAGCTTTGGGGGCTTCCTATACCATTCACATTGTTTTAAACACACACACACACACACACACACAGGGGGATAGATTGTATCATCTATTGCATGACTCCCTTTTGTTGATAATAAGACATCACAGCTGTGAGGAACTGATGGACACGGGGACATTGGAAATATTTTTCCAGTTTAAGAAATAACGTCATGTCTCCCAGAAATACTTTAAATGAGGGTGTTTGAACAGATTTCCAGTGGAAAAGTCTCCACTATTTACATTTTATCATTACAAAGGTAAAACTGCCCAAACTGTGATATAATTTCAAGTCATATCTCCCCACCCTAGTGTGAACACCTCACATGCCCTGACATGTGTTAAATATGCATGTGCAGAACAGCTTATGTGTGATGTACATGCCAGTGTTTAAGGTGTCAGCTGTTCAACAGTCTGCACTATCTAAGCAGAAATAGATTTAGCCCAGGTAGATATTTAAATGCAGTTCCGATCATTTGAATAATACAGAAGCATATCACACTCTTCT
Source organism: Siphamia tubifer (assembly GCA_020466265.1). Taxonomy (NCBI): domain Eukaryota; kingdom Metazoa; phylum Chordata; class Actinopteri; order Kurtiformes; family Apogonidae; genus Siphamia; species Siphamia tubifer. Next base: position 47,413,544 of record CM035792.1, read on the forward strand.
TCACCGGCGGTGGCACTCTGCCTCCACATCCTCCATTAAACTAATGGAAGGAAACTTAAGAAGGAGTTTTTATTTCATGTATCTTCATTTCATGGCACTTTAATTTTTAATGTAGATGGAACATATTTATTGTTGTATTGTATAGTTATATTGTTTTAAGTAACAAAGGTGTTTTTCTTCTCTACTTTGTAGCTCATTTTTGCTTTTTATGAATGTATTTGTTGTATTTGGAAGTAATGTGAACAGTAAAACACACAGCAGGAGATTTAAAACACTCATACACCAGTCCATCTACTGGTGTATGAGTGTGTGTGAATGGGTGAATGTGAGGAATTGTAAACACCAAGTGGTGAATAAAATATTTTATATAAGTACAGTCCATTTAAATGAGTTCAGTATAGAAAGGCTATGGTTTCCTCACCTCTGACACCAGTCTTTGCTCCTGGAGGATTCTGCTGAGATTCCAGAAATTATTTTGTTATGGTTTGGTGCCATATAAATAACATTTGATTTGATATTGAGGAGTGAACATTGACGGTTACATATACTGTCTGTCATTTTTCTGTCTTATGTGTGTTCTGATTATATCCTTGTCCTGATGTGTGTCACCTGTGTCTTGGTAATTGTCCCGTCCCTCTCTAGTATATATGGTACAGTTGTCCTCAATATTATTCATACCACTGCCATTTGTAACTTTTTTTTGTATAAAAGAATGAGTTTCATCAAGTTTCCTTCCTGTTTCCTGTATGTGATACACAAGTGAAGGAATAATGAGTTTGAGCATCAAGGTCAAAAACAAATGTCAAACTTTCCTACATTGCAAGAAAAACAAGGTAATGGAATTAAAGTCCTGCTCCTTATGACAACATCCCATCCTCTCATCCATCTTCACATATTCTGTAAACTCCACACTAGAAACAGTCCAATAAATAAAACATAAAAAACACAATGATAAATGGAATTATGCAAACATGTTGTACATCTGCTGTATATTTAATATTGTTACCACGAATGATTAAAAAGATGAATGCAAAAACACAAACACATCTGAGGCACTTGGATAAACAAATAAAATCTTTCCATACAGGGGACCCCATCTGTAATGTAGCTCCACTACAGAGTCATTGGTGCAGAATATAACAAACACAATGTACAGCACTTTTGTCAGAACATTTATTTATGTGTCAAGAGTGCAAGACACTATTCGGAGGGAACGGGGGAGGAGGGGGTTCGCCCCGGGCCCACATGGACCAGCCCTTCAGAGGAGGGCCCATTTAAACCACAACTATCTAATTATTTAAAATTATTATTATATTTATATTCATTGGTTATTTCCTGATTGTATGGTGAAAATAAAACAACTGTAAATGTGCAGCAGTGTGTTAAGGTCACAAAGTTAATCTTGCTGCACTCCTGCCCCTCATGTGTCACACCTGTTCTGTGTCCTACTTAAGTCCCTCATGTGTTCGGATCAAATAGTGAGTTTGTTTTGATCTGGTTGTAGCAGATGAGCAGTATTATCCATGTCTTGGTTTGTCTGACTCTTGACTTAGTTTTTGTCTGTTGTTTGTTGTGTTGTATATCTGACCTTTGTTACTGGATTTGGAAACCACACCTGACCACGAGTTCACCGTGCCCCTGTCAGACCCCATTTGGATTATGGGTGCCTGGTTTGACTCTCCCTGAATTTAGTAATTCACTGTCTGGTTCTGATTCTGTTTTGTGTTCTGACCACGGGGGTTACAAATATCTTCTCTAACCAAACTACTGTTTCATGTCTCTCCGGTGGGACAATGTTCACAAAGTTTGTTCACAGATTTGTGAAATTTAGATTTCAGCATTTTTGATTAAGTCACATATTTGTTTTTGGAGCTTTAATTGGGTTCATGACCTATGACCTTGAGGGTCAAAGACATGTCTATAGTTCACCAATGTCTTCCAGGAAACACACCACACCAAAGTTCTTCAGTCACTGATAGATTTATTTGTTGGAGCCGCAGTGTCAAAACTATATGACACATAAATACACAATAAAATGCATTGATTAAAACTTAACCCTGTGATGAACTGAAGACTCATACAGGGTGACCTCTGACCCCACCTTCACCCACTGGAGCTGGATTAGGCCCCCAGTGACCCTAGTGAGGATAAAGTGGCTTCAGATAACATGACGAGATATTGATGTATGTATGTATTGATGTATGCAACACAATATTACAAATAAATGTACTAAACAAAACTAAGAGGGGTGAAAATGGCAAACACAAAATCAAGCAGAGCAAAGGTTTCTCAACATAGTCTTCATTGTGTCAAAATTGTTGCAACATCTCAGACCCCATCTGCACAGAAATTAATTCATGTGAAACTGAGGTACTTTCTTAAGAAAATGGGACCTCTTTCATGGGTACCCGAAACAATATCTTTAGATCCGTCCATGTCCAGATCCGTCCACTCTGGGACGGATCTGGACATGGTGGACGAGTAAACATGTGTTTTCACGCCCACGCCGGTAGGAAACGGACGTGGGAGCATGTGCACTACTTCTTCTATTGTTCACTTGTATCGGGTGGGACTGGCTTACAGTGCTCATAGTGGTGTGTCATGTGAATTGCATTGTTTTCAGCAGCGTTTCGTTCCCATGCTGACGCAGATTTTTCACTGAAACGGTAAAAGTTTTATGTAATATCTTTTTGATACCGTTTCAAAACTAAACCTGTATCAAACTTATCTGGTCGTAACTTAAAAGTGTTGGTGTAGTTGGTACACTCATGCCTCACAGACAGAAGGTTGTTGGTTCTATTCCCACACCAGACCTTTCTGTGTGGAGTTTACATGTTCTCCTCGTGTCTGTGTGGGTTTTCTGCAGGTACTCTGGCTCCTCCCACCATCCAAACACATGCACTGATAGGTTAACTGGTTAATCTAAATTATCCATAGGTGTAAATGTGAATGTTCAGCCCTGAGATGAACTGGAGACTCATACAGGGTGTTCCCCCGTCCCCAGTGACCCCTGTGACCCAAGTGAGGACAAAGTGGGTTCAGATAACATGAGGAGATATTGGTGGTTATTTGGAGTGGTTTGGAATTATATTTTATTATGTACTACATCAGTTAAGTTTTTTTTTTCAATTATCTTATAGTAATAACAGAACAATATCATTCTCAGCATTTAATGACTTAATTCCACTCAGTTGAACCTCATCTATGTTGTTATGTTCACTTATATCCACAATAGTTCCCCTTAATAAAAAATATCAGTTAACTTAAAAAGAACATGTTACAACAACTGAATACAGTTGAGTTAGTACTATTACTGAAACTTTGAGTAGTTACACCTGAATATATTTAATTATTCTGAACGTCGGGGTTTACAGTGTATCTATCACTGATGATGTGTCCAAGAAACTGCATCACAATATGTACCTCACAACCAAATCTATTCCACATAGATGTAAGTAAAATACAGAATAATACTGAAGAGAAAATATCAGCTGTAATATTCAGGAAAATACTTTCAACTGAGAGTGGATTTATAAAGTGTTTCACAGACCTGGTTGTTTGTTGGTTTACCATCTTATCCATCAGGATGCATAACGGTGGCACAGACTCTTTTATAAATGGAGGCAGTTTTCTTTTGCAGAGTCGAGCAATGAGATACTTTACTGAGATACTGACACATATTAGTATTTATTTCCTCTAAGTTGAGAAAATACTGTCAGATGTTTCTCTATTACATGTTTCATTTTAACATCAAACATAAATCCTCTCCCCCAAAAAATACAGAAATAAATAAATGAACCTTTGAGGTGCACTCAGAAGGTGTTAAGTCTGTATAATTCTCTTGACATCGTGTTCAACGCACTCCGCTGCAGATGCATCGTCCCATCACTTCAGTGCAAACCTTGGCAGATCTTCGTGGAACTGCACATCATGTCTTTGAAATCTTCTACAGAACACAATTTTCCACATGTTGGTCCTCAGAGATGTGGAAGAAAGTAAATAAAAACGCACACACACACACAGACACACACATGCTGGCAGACATCCAACCTCCTACTCATTTTTAAAAAGAATCAACCATGTCACAGCAATTCACCTTTTCCTCAAATCATGCATGAACAAACATCGGCTTACTGCATAAAATTCATCCCAGTGCTCACAGTAAAATGCGCGCGCACACACACACACACATACTCATTTACATGTCTCATGAGGACCAACTTTGTAATCAAGTAGACACTGGGTAGAGAGTGTAAACACAGTTTTTATTGAAATTAAATTAAAAAAATAATGATAAAAATTTGAAGATTTAATTTAAAAGATAAATACATAAAAATTAATGAATAAGTAAATAATAATAATAATAATAATAATAATAATAATAATAATAATAATAATAATAATAATAATAATAATAATTATTATTATTATTATTATTATTATTATTATTATTATTATTATTATTATTATTATTATTATTATTATTATTATTAAATAAATGATTAAATAAAATTAATAATATTTTTTAAAATATTTTAAATAATAATAAAAATACATACATATAAATAAATAATTTAAAAAAACAACAACAACAACACACCTTCAAACTGAAACATACATGTTTTCCACCATGCCTTATGGGGACTTCTGGGAAAAAAACTAACTAATTTATGTATAGGCCCACATCATTTCTATTTTACTAGTGGGGACCTTTATTTATATTTAACCATTGTGGGGACCTGAATTTTCGTCCCCATAGTGTCTGAGGTCCCCATGGTGTGACTGTGTAAACATATCAATGTCCCCATGAAGATAGGAATACAGGCACACACACACACACACATTAGATACACTCATACCTGTGCTCCAAACCCATTTCAGTCGACCCTGTAATTTGTTGGACATTAAAGTGTTGATTTGTTCATTATTGAAGCCGTTACCATTCTCACCATCTATAACCCATGATGCTTCTCTAACACATGTCAATTAAAATGGAAATCCGTTGCGGCGTGGCTTATAGGAGACATTTGGAATGGACTTATGAAGAGACAGGCTCAACAAACATGTTAGCTGATTTGGACAATGTCTTATGATTGGCCACATTTACATAATATATTTTTTTTTTTATTCTGACTTATTTATTTTGAATAAAATAATTCTAAATTAAAGCCATTTCCTTTGTAGAAAAGTGAATTCACAATAAAGGTTTCCATGGGAGTATTCCACTCTAGTTAATTGGGCTTAATTGTTTCCATGAGAGTTTTGATTCCTGTTTAATTCTGAACAAAGGTTCATTCTGCTTTAAGATGACAATGGAAACACCTAATTCCAGTTAAAAATTACTATTCTGAATTAAACTTAACTGAGAATGGCTACATTTTCCATTGTTTGAAATGTAGTTTTACGTGCTCTTTTAAAATAAATTGAGCCCCAGTCCCCCAAAGGTCTCTGCACGGCCCTGCATAGGTGTGAATGTGACAGTGATTGTTTGTCTATATATGTTCAGCCCTGAGATGAACTGGAGACTCATACAGGGTGACCCCTGACCCCGCCTTCACCTGCTGGAGCTGGATTAGGCCCACAGTGACCCCTGTGACCCTAGTGAGGATAAAGTGGGTTCAGATGACGAGACCATATAATAGTGTTAAAGAATGTTAAATGTTCTTCACTTCTATAGTTGTTCCACTTTCATGGTTCAAAACTCTTTACATTAGCCTCACATTCACCCATTCACACACACTCATACACCAGTAGGTGTAGTGCTCTAGTGTCAGACTCTGTCAGTTCCATCATGTCTTTTCTTAATCCTTCTGTACTTTCCATATTTTCTTAAAGTCAACAGGAAGTGATGTTTTTTTTTTCTTACTTTTCATAGTTTCGATTGTCACCATTTTGGCTCTTTGACATTGAAGTGACTACATTTGAACACAAAGGTGGTGGTGATGACAGTGCTAATGCTAAATGCTAGCAGAGTGAGGTGGTAAAAGCTGTTGTTTTAGTTGGACTCCAGTTGTAGTTAACAGATCACACAAAACACACTCAAACGTCTGACTAATATGCAAATGAGGTGTCAATCAATATCTGTCCTTGTGTTTAACATAAGATCTTATTGATGAGCAATACATTACAGATGGACCATTCAAACGGTAATTAAACGGATGAATCCAGAGTGATTTCTAGAATCAATCTTGACTTTTAGGGAGGTTTAATGTGGGTTTAGAGGCATCAATGAACCCACATTTAGAGGCTGTCAGCAGTTTTACATTAATTCTTCTGACTCACAACAGAAATGATTAAAAGCATCTGTCAATCAAAAGGTGTCCACATGTCCACGTATCCTTGGACAAAGACACTGAACCCTTAGTCTCCCAGTAGGACTGACAGAACCTTAGAAACCTACTGGTGTATGAGTGTGTGTGAATGGGTGAATGTGAGGCTAATGTAAAGAGCTTTGAACCATGAAGGTGGAACAACTATAGAAGTGAAGAACATTTAACATTCTTTATCACTATTATGTTGTCTCGTCATCTGAACCCACTTTATCCTCACTAGGGTCACAGGTCATCTGCTTAACTTTGTTAAGCGCCAGAAGCTAACCTACTTTGGACATGTTAAGCGCTCCAAGGGACTCGAGAACATCATCATGGAGGGAAGAATGGATGGCAGTAGACCCCGGGGCAGACCACGCACACAGTGGATTGATAACATCAAAACATGGACGGGCAAAAGAGCACAAGATGTGGGAAATTTGGCATGGGATCGAGACCTCTTCCGCAATGATGTCATCAACGCGCTCTCGGCGCACGATACATGACGACGACGAGGGTCACAGGGGTCACTGGGGCCTAATCCAGCTCCAGCAGGTGAAGGCGGGGTCAGGGGTCACCCTGTATGAGTCTCCAGTTCATCTCAGGGCTGAACATATATAGACAAACAATCACTGTCACATTCACACTTATGCAGGGCCGTGCAGAGACCTTTGGTGGGGCTGGGGCTAATTTTTTTTTAAAAGGGCACATAAAACTACATTTTCAAACAAGTGAACTTTATTTAAAACTAAATTTCAATAACAACTCAATAATGTCTGTGTGTGTGTGTTTGTGTTCCTCTTTTGATGGCAGCATAATATATAGGTAATATTGGTCTTCAAAGCAGCAGTTTTCAGTTTGCCATGTTTTTAAAAATGTCTACGCATGCAGTCTCTGAGGGTACACTGAACATGTGACTCATGAATCGTTGTAGCAATGTGACAGTTTGAGTGATTTATTTATTGGTTTGAATTTATTCTATTAGATGAGTTCTAAGGGCACCAGCCAGGTCTCTGTCCTGACATGTAAGATTTTCCTAGTCACTCAATAATGTACACAAAGGATGTGTTTATCTTTAAACTTAAACACACCCGACACATTAAATGATATTAAAAAGAAAAAAGAAAATCACACTGTCACTGTTTTTAGACACAAACACATGTATTCAAATAAAGAAAATTATACACATGAAAAATTCACCAATTCCCCTTCAGACCAAACTACCACAAAGCCATAAAAAAAGAAAAAAATTAACTCGAAATGTTCACCTTTGGTTTTGTTTGTTATATACAAACACAGTTCAGTTCAATCCCAACAAAAATTACACTTTGAGTTTTCTTTCCTGTATACAGTTCACAGCAAAAAATAAACAAATAATCAGTTCAGCATTGAGAAAAAAAAAAAAAAACACGAGGTTCGATTCTGCAAAAAACAAGAGAAAAAAGAAAAATCACTTTACTTTTTTTCTGACAAGGAAACTCCTTACCATGCATGGAGGGTTCCACCCCAAGTCCAGTGTCCTGAGGCTGTACACTAAGCGAAAGGAAGGGGGCCGAGGACTAGTAAGTGTCAGAACTACTGTCCAGGAGGAAACGGCGAACCTCCAGAAATACATGAAGAAAATGGCCCCCAATGACCAACTGCTAAGTGAATGCCTCAGGCAACAAAAGCCCAGTAAGGTCGAGGAACCAGAGGGGCTATCATGGAAGAACAAACCCTTGCATGGCGTGTACCATCGACAAATTGAGGAAGTGTCTGATATGGAAAAGACATACCAGTGGCTGGAAAAGGCTGGACTAAAGGACAGCACAGAGGCACTACTCATGGCTGCACAAGAACAAGCCCTGAACACCAGAGCAATAGAGGCCGGGGTCTACCACATCAGACAGGACCCCAGGTGTAGGCTGTGTAGAGAAGCCCCTGAAACAGTCCAGCACATCACAGCAGGTGTAAGATGGTGGCAGGTAAGGCATACATGGAGAGACATAACCAGGTAGAGGACATAATGTACAGGAACATCTGTAAAGAGTATGGACTGGAGGTCCCAGGGTCAAGATGGGAGAACCCCCCAAAGGTGACAGAGAACAAACAGGCCAATATCCTGTGGGACTTCCAGATCCAGACTGACAAGATGGTGATGGCCAATCAGCCTGACATAGTGGTGGTGGATAAACATGAGAAGACAGTGGTGGTGATAGATGTAGCAGTCCCCAGTGATAGCAACATGAGAAAGAAAGAACATGAGAAGAGAAGAGAAATACCAAGGGCTGAAAGAGGAGTTAGAGAAAATGTGGAGTGTGAAGGCAACAGTGGTACCAGTAGTGATGGGGGCACTAGGGGCACTGACCCCCAAGCTGGGACAATGTCTCCAGCAGATACCAGGAACAACATCAGAGATCTGTGTCCAAAAGAGAACATTGTTAGGAACAGCTAAGATCCTGCACAGAACCCTCAGGCTCCCAGGCCTCTGGTAGAGGACCCGAGTCTGAAGGAGACACCACCCTGGTGGGGCGAGAGGAACAATTTGTTTTTATATATATATATATATATATATATATATAGTACCCAGAAAAGGAAAAAAAAGACACAAAACACTTTCTGTGTGGAGTTTATATGTTTCTCTCCCTGTGTCTGGATGGGTTCCCCCCTTCACCCAAAAACATGTTTGTTAGGGTCAAATCCTCCACCCAGATAACTGACCATGGGCCTCGGTCCACGTCTGCAGATGGGTCCCCGGGCGCCACCCATGGGTGCCCACTGCTCCTTAGAAGGATGGGTTAAATACAGAGGACACATTTCATTGTACGTTGTATAATGACAATCAAGTACTATCTTATCTTGTCTTATCTTATCTTGTCTTGTCTTGTCGTATCTTATCTTATCTTATCTTATCTTATCTTATCTTATCTTATCTTATCTTATCTTATCTTATCTTATCTTATCTTATCTTATCTTATCTTGTCTTGTCTTGTCGTATCTTATCTTATCTTATGTAACTATACAAGTGCAGAACATTTACTCATGAACAGGTAGAATATTGTGAAGATCAATCTTGGAAAACATTTCAGGTTGTTCACATTTGTTCCAGTTATTATACAAATATTCATGGGTTATTATAGGAAGGAACAGTTAAGTTATGTTTTATCTGTTTGACTGTTAGCAACATAACTCAGAAAGTTATTGAATATTCTGGTGGCAGCTGTGGCTGTATTGTGGGCTGGTGGCGTGTGGTGGCTCTGTCCTGGTGGGGTGTTGGGGCGCATTGCGGGGGGGGGCGGGGGCCGTGGGTGTACTGCGCTCGCCTGGGGCCGGTGCGGCGGGTGTGCGGGGTGCCTCCCTGTTGGTGTCACCAGGCCCCACCACACTGTCCATTTTTGCCCTCTGGGCTCGCATCGGTCCCCGGCCCCATTGTCCTCTGACCAGCTCCCAGTGGCGGCCTGCCACCCCTTCGGTGGGCCGCTCGGCCCCTGTGTCTGGCCTCCTGGCTGTGTGGGGCCGTTGGCCCCCTCGGGGGAGGGGGTGGGGTGGGGTCGGGCAGGTCGGGTGGGGGGTTGGGCAGTTAGACACAGAAATATAAAAATTGCTTGATAAATACCATTTATTTATTTAGTCCTTATTTAAATATTTGTTTCCTCAATGTTTATCCCGATATTTATATGTGACCCTCCAGCACAAAACCAGTCACTTGGGTCAAATTTCATAAATTCAGATTTTATGTTTGATTTAATGTTTATTAAAAATGTTTGTGTGACATTAATTAATTAAATATCTAAATACGGGCTGTAAATATCTAAATACGTGCTGTAAATATCTAAATACGTGCCTTAAATATCTAAATACGTGCTGTAAATATCTAAATACGTGCTGTAAATATCAAAATACGTGCTGTAAATATCAAACTACGTGTTGTAAATATCTAAATACGTGCTGTAAATATCTAAATACGTGCTGTAAATATCTAAATATGTGCCTTAAATATCTAAATACGTGCTGTAAATATCTAAATACGTGCTGTAAATATCAAAATACGTGCTGTAAATATCAAAATACGTGTTGTAAATATCTAAATACGTGCTGTAAATATCTAAATACGTGCTGTAAATATCAAAATACGTGCTGTAAATATCAAAATACGTGTTGTAAATATCTAAATACGTGCTGTAAATATCTAAATACGTGCTGTAAATATCTAAATACGTGCTGTAAATATCTAAATACGTGCTGTAAATATCAAAATACGTGTTGTAAATATCTAAATACGTGTTGTAAATATCAAATACGTGCTGTAAATATCTAGATATGCACTGTAAATATCTAAATACGTGCTGTAAATATCTAAATTCGCGCTTTAAATATCTAAATACGCACTGTAAATATCTAAATACATGCTGTAAATATTTAAATAGGTGCTGTAAATATTAAAATACATGTTGTAAATATCTAAATACATGCTGTAAATATCTAAATACACACTGTAAATATCTAAACATGTGTTGTAAATATCTAAATACATGCTGTAAATATCTAAACATGTGTTGTAAATATCTAAATACATGCTGTAAATATTTAAATATTTCACCAGGATCACCAGACCACATGCTCTGGTGATCTTAGATTCTGGATCACTTTGAAATTTGAAATTGCAGTAAATGCAGAATAACGTTAAAAGTGATCCAGAAGTCAGGATCTCCTCTGGATCACCACCAAAATCTAATCATTTGTTCCTGGTGACACTGCCAAAATATCCTGAAAATGTAATCAAAATCCGTCCATAATCTTTTCGTTATCTTGCTAACTGTCACGCGACAGACAAATGCTTGGTGTAATAACTCCATTAACCCTCAGGAGACATAATACATTCCTTACATATAAGGTTCTAACATGTATTTCTTTATATTTCAGATAATACTTCAAAGAATGCATTTGAATAAAGAGCAATGAATTGAAATCACCCTCATGGTGGGTTCAGTATTATATAAATAAAAATGGTTTATTGAATTGAATTGAAAACTTTATGTTCCATACAAAAAAGAAACGACAGGTGCATCACATAGATAAAACTTTGTGACAGGAAGCATTTATTTTCTCTATGTATGGAGACTGATGGGACACCCAGTCCACTCAGGTTGAAATGTTGAATTTCTCAGTATTTCTACGAGTGCTTTTAAACATCACACATCAATCTCATCTGCACACGCTCGTATGTTCAGGACGCTGCTGGCGTTTGGTGCAGACCAGAGTGAATCAGTGTAAAACCTGCACAGACTGTGGAACAGCAGCGCTAATGCAGTATGCTAGTGTCTCTAATGTGTGGGCTGTTGCACAAGTTTCACAATTTAATTATTTGCTGTATTAAAATATGACGCTTCAGAAATCCAGTGACAGTGATGGAGCGTTGGAGAGAACACCAGCTCACCGCTCCCCTCCGCAGCCCCTCTGCTCTCCCATCGCTCTTTCTCCACCAATGTATCACAGTAACTGAAATGTCAAATCAACCATCAGCATTAAATACTGAAGTGCCTGTGAGACGCTTTCTCTCGTCTCCTGCTTCTGAAGTGTGACTTATCACTCTGCCAAAAAGGAAGACATTTAGAGAGTTCCAGATACTTGCTGGAAATGACGAGAAGAATCAGCGAGACGCATGGCGTTACAACTGGTGCTTATGATTCGAATCAGTCATTTTAAGTGTCTGTGAGGAGACGGAGCAGAGGTTAGCGAACGGAATTCAACGGACCAGTGATTCCAGTGTAACAGAAATATACTGCACATGCATTTTATTTATACATTTATATTAGGTTTTTTAATTTTTTTATTTATAAATAAATTTTTTCTATGTATTTGTACTTGTAACAATTCAAAAATCACCTGAAAGGATCATAATGGATGTTTAATCCATAAAGACCCAAACATCCTACTGATCTACCTGATGATCCACTAATCTAATATTCATTCATTCATTATCTGAACCCGCTTTATCCACACCAAGGTCACAGGGGTCACTGGGGGCCTAATCCAGCTACAATGGGCGAAGGCGGGGTACACCCTGTATGAGACGCCAGTTCATGGCAGGGCTGAACATATATAGACAAACAATCACTCTCACATTCACACCTATGGACAATTTTAGATTAACCAATTAACCTATCAGTGCATGTGTTTGGATGGTGGGAGGAAACCGGAGTGCCCGGTGAAAACCCACGCGGACACGGGGAGGACATGCAAACTCCACACAGAAAGGTCTGGTACGGGATTCGAACCAGGGTCCTTCTTGCTGTGAGGCACGAGTGCTAACCACTGCACCACCGTGCTAACCACTGCACCACCGTGCTAACCACTGCACCACCGTGCTAACCACTGCACCACCGTGCTAACCACTGCACCACCGTGCCGCCCACTAATCTAATAATTGGTAAAAAAAAATAAATAAAAAATGCAGTTGTTGTCTTTTTATGGTCATCAGATATGACCCATTAAGACACTGAGAGGATCCGTAGTTGCCGTGGAAACAGACATCTTGTACGACATTGACCAACTTTTCAGTGACATCTAAAGAACTTATTTTTAGACAATCGATCTGGCAAATCTTATTTTAACAACTCCTGCCAAGATCATTTTTACATGTTCCATTGACAGATTTTTGCTTGAATTAAGTAAAAAAGGAAGAAAAAAAAATCTGCCTTTTATCTAAAAATACATTCTTACATCTCACTGAAAAGTTATTCTTGAGGTGATTTTGTCATATTTTAAGTGTCAGATAATGTGATTAGAAATTAGAAAAATACACCTCGTATGATTTTGAGTTTTTGTTTTTGCAGTGTAAGGTCCACCTCTGCATGAACAGTGAGTAGACCTGCTTTGTTTGGTACCATGGAGTAATGGTACGAATGTAAGGCATAATGTTCAAAGGACAGGGTTCTTAATCAGTACTTTTGTTAATCTAATGTTTTAAAAGTGAAGTTCTAATATTGTATTGTATTTCTTGAATTTGTTAATTTATCTATTTTGCTACATAACGGTAAGGAACCAAATACGGTAACTGCACTGACCTTGATTTTCTACATGACAAAAACATTCACACCCATTCACACACTTTACATTAGCCTCACATTCACCCATTCACACACTTTACATTAGCCTCACATTCACCCATTCACACACTTTACATTAGCCTCACATTCACCCATTCACACACACTCATACACCAGTAGGTTTCTAAGGTTCTGTCAAGTCCTACTGGGACACTAAGTCAGGGTTCAGTGTCTTTGCTCAATGACTCTTGGACACTTTTGGACAGCCAGAGCCAGGACGCAAACCACCAACCCTTCGGTCATTGGACTCTACCAACTGAGCCACAGTATTTCAGTTCCATGTAAAAAAGGCCAATGAGACCATAGACCATAATCGAACATAGTCAAAGTGAATGAAAATGTTAATGATTATTCATCTAATTCAACCAAACTAAGTAAAGTAAAATTTACTTTAGCTTAATGGACCACTTTTCACCAGAAATAGTATAGTAATAAATATAACAAGTCAGTCAGAGACAGCAGACCTCCACCAAGGCTTGATATGTCGTCATGTGACGTCAATATGTGACATGATGGAGCCATAGGTGTTGACCCATCTGATGTCTGAAGGTTAGGGGTCAAAGGTTAGGGTTATAGGTGTTGACCCATCTGATGTCTGAAGGTTAGAGGTCAAAGGTTAGGGTTATAGGTGTTGACCCATCTGATGTCTGAAGGTTAGGGGTCAAAGGTTAGGGTTATAGGTGTTGACCCATCTGATGTCTGAAGGTTAGAGGTCAGAGGTTAGGTTTATAGGTGTTGACCCATCTGATGTCTGAAGGTTAGGGGTCAAAGGTTAGGGTTATAGCTGTTGAACCATCTGATGTCTGAAGGTTAGAGGTCAAAGGTTAGGGTTATAGGTGTTGAACCATCTGATGTCTGAAGGTTAGAGGTCAAAGGTTAGGGTTATAGGTGTTGACCCATCTGATGTCTGAAGGTCAGACCATGTGATTATAAAAAACACCATATTCTGTCTTGTCTGGATCCCGAGATTATTACCACTGATCTGTTTTAGATGTTGACCTTTAGTGTGAACTTGACCTTTGACCTTCATTGCTCCAAATCTAATGGGTTCTTACTTGACCCATTATCTATAATTCCTGAACGTTTCATTAAAATCCGTTCAGAACTTTTTGCGTAATACTGCTGACAGACAGACAGACAAACGGACAATACCTCCTTCCTGTAGGTAATAAATAACATTTGAATGTGTTAATCTAAAGGTGGGCCAAGCACAGAACAGTCAAATAATGATCAATGACAACTTTGAGGAGGAAAACCCATAAGTTCTGGAACTGCTCAGTTTTCCAGCTGTCTTTCAGGTGATGATAGTTGATTTGTCTTTGGTTGTTTGACTGATGCCTGCTTCCATTTTAGAATTCATTTTATTTTTTGCAAAAGCCCTTAATCATCATGTACCTCCTGGCTGTGAAAGTCCTTCCTCCCAGGTGTAAACTCTGTGACCTCAGCACTTGACCACAGGCCAGCTGTTCTAATGACGCCCCACATTACTATGGGACTAAAGAGCCAAGTGGGTTTGTGCCCAAAACTGAACTGATGTCCATGAAGAGCAGGAGACTCAACAGATGTATAATGGGCTGAACTGTGCTAGTGTGGCATGTGGAGACGGTTAATTGTCTGTAGTTGTTTTTTTTAATTCTGGAGTTGTGAAAGTATAGTAACTCAGCCAAGGCCTTTGAAAACCCAATCCACGTTCTGCAGTCACATAAGGACAAGGGAAAACCAACTGTGGTGACTAGATACAGTAAATGTGTGAGCGATTCAGTTTCCTATGGGACCGCAGGAGAAACGTTGACAGATGTTAAGGGTAAAAATAATAAATGAAACAAATAAATACAATGAAAATGTGGAGCAGCTGATTTTCACCCACATAATTATTGTTACAGGATTTTCATTGTGTTGTTGCTTTTTAAAGGGTCCCCATGGTACTGTTTTTTTTATTATTATTATTTTACTTCTGCCAAGGAGGTTACGTTTTTGTTATGTTTAGGAGGTTTTGTTTTTTGTTTGTCTGCCTGTTAGTTAGTTAGCTAGATAACTCAAAAAGCTATGGACAGAGGTTCCATGACATGTTGGGAATGTCATGAGGAACAAATGATTAGATTTGGGTGATGAGTGATTAGATAGATCCTGGATTCTGGATCAACTTTTGCATTGCTGTAAATGGAAAATACATTTCAAAGTGATCCAGGATCCAGGGATGTCTTCACTGACTGAACATCAAACATTAAACCATTCAAATGAACCAGACATGTGGGTCATTTTCATACCAGACATGTGGGTCATTTTCATACCAGACATGTGGGTCATTGTCATACCAGACATGTGGGTCATTTTCATACCTGACATGTGGGTCATTGTCATACCAGACATGTGGGTCATTTTCTTACCATTGTGTCACTTTCACTTTCAGTGGTGTTTGTTCACAGATGTTTGGTGGGTGTAGAGCCAAGGACGATTGTCTTTGACAGCTTTTCATGATCTTCCAGGGGTGCACGTCATCGGGGCAATGGCACGGCTCGTGGGTTTCGCCGGCGTGTCTTTTGTTCGTGCTGGTGGACTGATGGCTGCCTCCTCCTTTAATGAATCATCTCCTGTTTCACTTCTGTTGGTGGTGAGGCCTGCTTCTTCTTTTCGTTTGGACTGGGAGTCACTTTCTTTGGGCCCATGATGGATGTTGGGTGTGTGCAGTGGTGGGGTTTCAGTGGGCGTACTGGGGGGGGCAGCGGTGGCTCTGTCCTTTACGTGTGTATGGTTCGAACTCTGGAATGAATGAGGGTCAAAGGTCACCAAAAGCATCATGGGCAGCTCCCTCATAGCTAATAGGATGCTACGTACATGACGTATTTACGTACATTAGGTAGTTACGTGCAGAAATGTACATAGCATTTATGTCTCGTGGGTTTTGGATTTGTTTTGTGAATTTAATTTTCTTTTGTATTCAGAGACAAAAAATTGAGGTAAAGGTATTTCATTACTTGGATTATTCGTTAGCTGGGTCTTTCATAAGTAGAGGTAGCACTGTGTATGTGTGTGTGTGTGTATATATATATATATATATATATATATATATATATATATATATATATACACATTCAGATGCTAATGTCTGATAATCTGCACTAATAACTGGCATTAACATCAAATGAAAACTGAATCCACAGGAGCCGTGTCAAGACGTATAATTGGGGGACCACGTAATTATGTAATGCCATAATTAGCAGGAGCCAGCTTTGGCAGCATCTTCGGGCAAGCCCTGATTTACAAGGGTGAAAGGAAACCTAAGCTCAGCTGCACTGACAGTCTGAACACCTCAGCACAGCTGAAAACTCACTGTCACTTCCATTAAGTCCAATCATAGTATAATATAAGACAACGTGTTAAAATATTCTTCAGTTTTCAACCTGCTTTTTCCATGAGTTTCAAATATTGATATTCATATAAATTCAAAGGCCATTGATATTTTCACATTTTAAAAGCTGAAAAAAATATTTTCAACATTTTCTCTTAAAGTGATAATTTATTATAAGTTCACTTGTAACAATTTATCAAAGTTGGGTTGAGTCTGGAACCAGATAATAACCAAAAACACAAAACCAAGTCCACCTGTCATTAGTCCGTTTTCCATTAAGTGTATGCGCAAATCTAAATGTAAAAAAAAATAATGTGCATAACTTTTTTTGTGCATAGTGCTGTACAGACGTCATAACATCATAACAATAATAATGATAAAAGCTGAAGAGAAAATATAAACGTATGTGTTTAATCATAATTAATAATTTCATGTTGTGGAATATTTGAGATAAATGTTGAATGAAGCTCTGGCTGTCCAAGTGTCCACATGTCCAAGTGTCCACATGTCCAAGTGTCCACATGTCCAAGTGTCCTCGGATAAAGACACTGAACCCTTAGTCTCCCAGTAGGACTGACAGAACATTAGAAACCTACTGGTGTATGAGTGTGTGTGAATGGGTGAATGTGAGGCTAATGTAAAGAGCTTTGAAACATGAAGGTGGAAAAGAACTATAGAAGTGAAGAACATTTAACCCTTCACTGACATCCAGTTTTTAATTACATTTAAAATCCTCCTCCTTACATATAAAACCATTAATGGTATGGGCCCCTCTTATCTTAACCCTTGTGCGGTCCTTCGTAAAAGGCACACTGGCTGTGTCCTACAATCGGGTCTTAAAAACCCAGATTCCAAAGTTCAGTTCCATAGACTCATCACCCCACCCTCCAAGGATATATTACTGTTTTCAGTAGTAAGCAATGGCATCCTACAGTACGTATAAAAAGGTACATTTGTGAACCACCGGGTCTCTTTGACCCGAAGGACCACACAAGGGTTAAAGATAATCTGGTACTCTCTCTCTCTCTCTCTCTCTCTCTCTCTCTCTCTCTCTCTCTCTCTCTCTCTCTCTCTCATCGGTATTTGTAATTACTTAAACCTATCTTACATACCAAGTCTGTTCATGACTAATCACCTGGTGTCCCCTTTCCCCCCTCCCCCCTCTGGCAGCTCTCTCAGCAGTATCCACATAAGGAACCATAGTCAACAGGATCTGCAGTGAGTCACTGACCTGTGACCCCAGACCTCCTCCCTCAACCTCACCTGTCTGATGGATGGACCTGCCCCTCCCTCCTCCATTTACAAATGGATGTTCATCTATGGTCTGTCCGTCCATGGGAGTGGATCTGTCCTTCCATGTGGTTCTCCCAAAGATTTCTTCTTTTTCCCCACTGGGTTTTGGAGTTTTTTTCTTGCTGAAAAAGAGGGTCTAAGGACAGGGGATGCTTGGGACTTTATTTCTGTGGTTGATTGTTTTCTCCAATCAACCCTATAAATCACTGTGAGATGACATTGTTGTGATTAGGGGCTCTATAAATAAAATTAAATAAAAAAAACAAAAACATCCAGCATCCTTGAGAGACTGTACTCCCAGTTCGAACTTCGTAAATCCAAATGCATATCCGAACCTGGTGGACTTGGTATTGACAAACAGCCAAGGGGGAAGGTTAGACGAGACAGAAGACAGAACACAAAAGGAAATCTACCAAAATAAACAGGAAGTGACAGACAAACATAGAAACAAAATATACTTTCCTGGACATGACACCCACATGTTTTTGCATTATATCTGTCGGGTACCAGACCTGGTACAGAACTCTGCTCAGCACCTTTCACTGTGGAATTAAAAAGCAGAAACTTTTCTGACTTTTCCTGGTTAAATAAAATATCCTTTAATTCATTGATGGCAAACATGCAGTTTTACTTTTCACTTTTGTACTTTATTCTAATTCAGAATCTTTTAAAAAATTTTACTTAAGTAAAGGAGTTGACTTTGGCCACATCTGAAGCATGTGAAGAGAACTAAATCTCTTGGCTTGACTTCACGAACGAAGATTTCATGAAGGAGGTTTCCCACGTTGACTGCAGGCAGGTGTGGCTGCAGTCAAAGGTCAAATTTGGTACGACTGTTGATGCTTCATGATTTTTCCTCCTGTGGCGTTTCTCTCTCAGGTTGTTTTTGAGGAACTCCTCAAAGGAGGAGACAGCCTGGTGGATGATGCGACTGCAGAGGAGACTACTGGTGATGGTCAATGTGGCGGACACCCAGGGAGTCCTTAACCCTTCTTTGATGCCCCTCTGACACGGTGGCCAGTTCACCACACATGGCTATCTTGGGTAGGTGATGATAAGAGATATGAGATAATAAAATAAATGCTGGTTTAAACCAATCAGTGTCTGTCGTTATGGCAGCTACATAAAACATGTGTTTTAAGAGGATCAGGACATTATCTGTTTTCATTGTGTGTAGTTACATGCACTGATGCGTAACTTTTTTAGGAGGATATTTTTGAGAGAAAAGAATCATCCATTTCAACATTATTCTGACTCAAACCCAATTTTAGTTTTAAAACACAGTCATACAAATCCTACACAGCGGGGTACAACACCCTACAGACCCCACACTGCTCCATCCCACAGACGGATCTGTAACATGATTGATTAATAATAATTATAATAATAGTTGGAGCGGGTACAGTTTTTTTTTATCTGTCTCTGAAGTTGTGAAAAAATACTGTTCATGTGAGAACAACAAAACACCAGTCTGTTTCCCTGTTCCCAAATCCTTCCTCATTCCATTTGATGTATTCTGCCGAGTGTGAGTGTAGTGAGTAGGAGGATTCACAGCTCCTCTGCTCTCAGTCCCTTCTGTCAAACTCTTCCTTCCACTGTGTCTCAGTCTTGTTCCTTGATCCCTGGTGTGTTGTCAACAGGTCCCAGTCTTGAGTGGGTGTCTCCACATCCTGTCATTTAACTGGAACACAACTTATATCTCCCCTGTGACAACTATGTATTACCTTCACCCCCCAGCACCCCACTGTATAATCCCCCACCACCCACTGCCGACTTTCTAGGATTTTTACTCTGAGTGAGGGCTGTCATAACAAAGATTTCTGCTTTAGTCCTTTATCCTCACTATGGTAACTGGGGTCACTGGGGGTCTAATCCAGCGACAGTGGGTGAAGGCAGGGTACACCCTGTATGAGACGCCAGTTCATCTCAGGGCTGAACATATATAGACAAACATTCACACCTATGGGTCATTTAGATTAACCAGTTAACCTATCAGTGCATGTGTTTGGATGGTGGGAGGAAACTGGAGTACCTGGAGAAAACCCACGTCCACACAGAAAGGTCTGGTGTGGGAATCGAACCAACAACCTTCTGTCTGTGAGGTACCAGTGCTAACCACTGCAAAATTACTTGTTACAGTTATGTAAAAGTAATCCCTTACATTCAAATATCACTGTCTCAGTATTGTAATGCGTTCCATGCGGGGCTCTCCCCAGAAATTCTAAGAAAAGAAGTGCAGTGGACCACCCCCAGCACCATGTTCTCTCCCACCAAAATAGTTTTCTGATCAGCAGGCTTCATGCACACCTTGCATTTGGTCATGATTCGTGTCAGCTGGAGTTGTTTATGGAAAATTTCACATGGAAAACAGCCCTTTAAATGCTGGCACAATGTGACTATTTTAAACAATGACAACTCTATGCCATCTGCACTTGCCAGAACTCGCCAGAATGTCAGAGGACTGAAAAATGCCAAGGAGGCACTCACATTGTTGTAAGGAGGCGTTGTGCCCTCATGTTGGTGTCTGAGGAGAGCCCTGACACCAGTCCTTGTAGCACCCTATGATGTAATAATTTTCTCAAAATGTAATAATGCTTGAAAATATAATAAAATTTGCACTTAACTCAATCAAAAATGTGATAAAACCCAATAATGTAACAAAATTGACCAAATGTTCATGTGTTGTTTATCTGACTGATGTTTGTTTATATAAAAAAAAAAACAACTCTGAAAATCCCTATGAGACAAGCTCGTTGTATTTGGAGGCTAAAAAAAAATAATAATAAAAAATAAATAAATAAAAAATAAATAAATAATAATAAAAAAAAAAATATATATATATATATATATATATATATATATATATATATATATATATATATATATATATATGTAAATTGTCTACAGGTTAGTCATTTTTGTCACTTTCTGTTGCTTCTACATATTTCCTTCTTTCACGCTCTTCGTTCCCCTCACAATGGTGGGGTGTTTGCAGTTGGGTGTGTGTGTGTGTGTGTCCAAATCTCTCATTTCCCACTCTTTTGGAGAACTGACAGCGTTTTGGAGATCCATGAATTTTAAGGGAGTCTCAGGTTTTAAGGAACAATGGAGGGTGTTCTCAGACTTTGGGAGTTGGGTCTTGGGTGATGCAGAGGCAAAATATATATATATATATATATATATATATATATATATATATATATATATATATATATATATATATATATATATATATATTTATTTATTTATTTTTATTTTTTTATTTTTTATTTTTTTGGGGGGGGGGGCTTGGTTTTTTATTGGGGTTTTTCAGCAAAGGTTTGGCTTTGCGCTGTGCACCATGTTATAATGATGGTTTGTTTTGTTTTATGAATGAATGTCTATAACTATTGTATTGCTGCCCATCTTGGCCAGGACACTCATGGAAAAGAGCTTTTTAATCTCAATGAGGTTTTACTGGTTAAATAAATGTTAAATTAGAAAAAAAATTGAATTGGATTGAAAATGTTCTGACTGATATTCCAATAACATTCTTGTCAATAATGTAATGTTAAATGTTCTTCACTTCTATAGTTGTTCCACCTTCATGGTTCAAAGTTCTTTACATTAGCCTCACATTCACCCATTCACACACACTCATACACCAGTAGGTTCTAAGGTTCTGTCAGTCCTACTGGGAGACTAAGGGTTCAGTGTCTTTGCACAAGGACACTTGGACATGTGGACAGACAGAGCTGGGACATGAACCACCGAACCTACAGTCATTGGACGGACCTACTCTACCAACTGAGCCCTATTATTATTATTATTATTATTATTATTATTATTATTATTATTATAAATAATAATCATCAGACTAAGTGTTCAGTGTCTTTGTCCAAGGACACTTGGACGTGTGGACAGCCAGAGCCAGGCCGTAAACCTTCATCCCTTCGACCCACTCTACCAACTGAGCCACATTATTAATAATGTAATACCTTATTACATTGTACGGGATTTATTAAATTTTTCGGTGGATCTTTTTGTTCAAAATTGATCATGTAAAACCTGACAGACAATGATTCATGTATTCATTTAGTTCTACATTTTGTGTTTTGAGAATATAGGACCATTATATACACTGGATTTGAAGCAACAGAAGGGTTGTTGGGGCAAAGGGGACATGGTTTAGGAGGTTCATCTACTAACTCTGGTCTACAAGTTAAATGCTTACGGAATAAAACTAATGACATTTTGCCACATGTGTGTTAGTGATAAAGAAAACATAAGTATTAAATACTGGTTGGCTAAAGTTTCCAAGATAAGTCTGGGGTCAATGAAAGTCTTATAATGAACAGTAGAATAGGTTTTAGTCCAAAATTACTATTGGTGTCAGATCTACCAGATCTACTTCACTACACTGTCTGCACATTATGATCCATTCACTTTACAGGTTCTTTTCTGAAATATTTACTAATCCATTGTATACATGTACATAAACCAGCATATATGTGGAATAACACACCATCATATATATTAAAAACATTAACTAACCAACACTAAAGTCATTTGTTTTCTGATTCATCTGATTAAAGTATGGAAGATTTAACACATTTAATGTCGGAAGCAGATACTACTGTAGGGCAGTGTATTTAGAAGGTTGGTGGCTCACTTCCCAGTTCCCAATAATGTAATAAGGCATTGATGTTTTTTGTAAAAATGTTATTACAAATCTTTACTGCACTATTGGTGAAGTTATTACATTACTGGGTTGTACTACATTTTCAATTGAGTTCAGTGCAAATGTTCAGACATTTCTACATTTTCAGGAAATGATTACATTCTATGGTGCTACAGTGTTACTCTGCTATATGTACCCACTGTTCACAGAAAAGCTGTTAACATCCAGTTGAGCTTCTGGGATTCTTTGAGTCCCTGAGGGTGTAGGTAGTGAATTGCACTCACAACAAGGTGGATAACCGCAGGGTGTGTGTGTGTGTGTGGGGGGGGCATCTTTCCTGCACTTTCCTTTTGTTTAATATTTTATTCTGCTATTGTCCTGTGTAATTGAATGTGTTTCTATGCCTTTGTAAAGCACTTGTGTATGAATGGTGCTGTACAAATACATTTGCCTCGCCATTCAGACTCATCAAAAAGAACTTAACGACAAGAGACAGTAAAGCCTCAGGATGCATATGTTACTGCCCTAAAGCAGTGGTTTTCAAAGTGTGAAGCAGGCCTCCCCTGGGGGCGTCAGAGGGCTTCAAGCGATGGTCGGCATGAGAAAAAAGTAAACTTGACTGTAAAAGAAAAACAGGGTAAATATTTAGTTATGTCAGTACAGTACATGTAAGAGAGGGCACAGAGAAAATAGAGGAAGTCTGGCCCTGAGGTGAGTCTATGCGGGTAGAGTGGGTCGCCCAATGACCGAGAGGTTGGCGGTTCGTGTCCCGGCTCTGACTGTCCACATGTGGAAGTGTCCTTGGGCAAGACACTGAATCCTGACTCAGGCCTCCAGTAGGACTGACTGTAGACCTTAGAAACCTACTGGTGTATGAGTGTGTGTGTGAATGTAAAGGTGGAAAAGAACTATAGAAGTGCAGAACATTTAGCATTTACCATATGCAGTCAGTTTGATGAGCAGCTGCGTTACCAGGTGAACAAAGTTGGCTGATGAGGTGGGCGTGGTCAAGACAGGGAGGGAATAGTCAGGTGGAAGGGGATTGGCTGAAAAGGTGTGGCACAGTGAGGAGAGTTCAGGTGAAAATAATGATAGTAATGAGGTGACAGGATGAGGGCGGAGAAAGTCATGTCAGTCATGTGACTATAATGACGTCACAACTCCAGGGCAGGAAGTAACCATGTAGACTGCCGTTATGGAGGAAACCATCGAAGAGAGTGTTGGAGTGTATGGATTTAGATCCAGTGTCCAAACACAGATACATACAGTTAGTTAAAAATGTACTGGGCGTAACCCGTATCTGATGAAAATTAACGGGTTTTTGACAGAACCCAAAGATTTTTCAACAATCTGTGCTGTGGATATTACTAACTACCTGGTCCTGCAGACATCATACTATACCAGCTGCAAATGAAAGACTAGAAAAGTCTGGAGCTATAGAACTTTTTTGTCAGTGGGTGGGTCCACAACCTTGGTACCAAAAGGCTCAGTGAAAATTATCGTTTGGCCTTCATCAGGGTGAGTGTTTTATTTTCATTTCCACGTCTACATGTATTACATGTTTGTTTACTTTAGTCACTACTGCTAGCCGCTAACAGTAGCAACTAATGTAAACAAACATGCAACTCATCTTGATGTGTCTAGGTAAAGCATATTACAAGAGTGTAAATTAACATTTAACCACAACCTAATGATATATAGCACATACACAAAAAAAAAAAATTAGCTTTGGAACCAAGTGGTCACTGCGGACATGGGCATTAGCATTAGCATTAGCAGAGTCTGCTCCTCCTGACCACAAACACAGGTTTTAAAATCCTCTTTTACTCTGTTTTTCTGTGAGCTTTTTACATTTCTCACCTTTGTGAATGACAATCTATGGTACTCTAAAAGCATTGTTTTTCCTTGTTTAGGTTAGAATGATTGACACAGCTGTAAACTACACAAAACAGGCATTTTACCAACCGAAAACTCACTCGGCTTCACTTCCTGGCCTCCACCTAAAAACCTCACACTGACTATATAGCAATGTGGCATCATGTGAAATCAACCTATTAAAGCTCAGGTTATACGGAGATGATCAGAAGAGATGACGCAAAACTGCCGTCTCATCTCAACTCTTTTATCAAAATTTACAAAAACGTTTTCCTTTAGAAATCATATGCATATGGAGACTGTGTGGAATTGGATTGGATATTCATGCCAGGGTGTAGATGGTGCTATAAGAAAACACTGTCTTGTCAATGCAAATGTGTAACAACAATATGTTTGCTTTTTTGACCGTGAGTTGGAAATGCAACAGAAGATTTCCACTATGGAATGCATTTAACGCCACTCCATTTTCCTGCAAAATACCTTGTACTGTAAATATACATATTAGCAGTTACTAGAAATTTCAGGAGACCTCTTTTAAATTCCATGTGGAATTCTGTTGAACCACATTTTCTAATAAATGTCCATAATGTAATAACTTCCCCAATGCATTACATAATGTCTATAAGAAGCATAATAACATTTTAACTCTTCTTGGTGCAGTTTTGGTATCCAGAAAACAAAAATAGGAACATTTCCTTCAAACAAAGCTAAACACCTATCAGGGATTCACAGTATATTCTGTTAATGCAAGCTTTGAATGGTGTACTGGTGGTAATTGTTAAGTACAGCTACTAGGCTAATGCACTGATATTAATTATAGGACTAACTTAAACAATACAATTAAACAAATAAACTAGAGAATTGTTATTACTAGGGGTGTGAGGAGATGTAATTTGGCGAGATTTCTTGTTGCGTTCTGTCTTGAAAGATTTGTTATCCAGTAGCAGCTACAAAGACGTTGGAAAACACAGGTTTTACTGTTAACGATGCTCCCTCCACTTTCAAATGGTTTGTTTGGCAGCATTTTGGGCACCTGCCAAAAAAACACCAACAAACCAGACAACGATGACAAACACATTCACAGCTCAACTTCCACAGTCAAGAGCCAGATTAGTTTCTATTTGTAGAGGAATAAGTGACAAACTTGGTCAGGCTCTGTTCGCACTATTTTCAGTCTGTATTGACAGAGAAGAACTTTTTGTTTTGCACATGTTTGCACTTGAAAAAAAAATAATATACATTTATTTGTTTCATTGTAACTTTTATAACATTATATTTTAGTTTCTTTTTGTAGAGTAATAAGTTAATTAAGAAGTTCATTAAAAGTTAACACTTATATAGTTATAAAATCAATATGCAACTCAGTTAAAAAAAAAAGTCTGTTGTCCATTCACATCATTTGTAATTTAGTTTTCTTAAAATCTCATCTCAATCTCGTGAACACAATCTCATGTCTCGTCTCGTGGGCTGAGTGTCTTGTCACACACCTAGTTATTACAGAATGCACCATGTTACTGCATTTAAAAAAAAAAATGCAAATGTATTTTGTAATAATCTTCTTGAAATGTTGTAACTTGTTATGTAATCTATGTAAAAAATAAAGTATTACAAAATGAGACAACCAAGTTATTACATTTTGGACACTTATTAAAAATGTGGCTCAACATGTCCATTATTATTATTATTATTATTATTATTATTATTATTATTATTATTATTATTATTATTATTATTATTATTATTATTATTATTATTATTATCCTAGCAATTACAGGTGTAAAGTGTGTTGTATTAAACATGTATCAACTTAAATGTTAGTAAAATTTCATAAGTAATACCTTACACTACTGTGTGACAGCAAAAAAAAAAAAGTTACATTACTTCTTAATGTGTAACTCCCAACACAGTTCAGGACGCACATCTGTCTGTGGGAGTGAGTCAGTAAAGGACCACAGTCATTCCATGGTGACATTTGTTAATGATGTCCTCTGTTTCCACATGACAGCAAACTTTACAGGTGTTAAATGGATTTAATAAGACTGTTCCTGTGTGAAAACAATTCCACAGGTCATTTGTGAAAGCAGATTATTACTGTAGCACGAGTTGTTTATTGTTATTTGACATTTAAGTGTCAGGCAAACACCAGTGCACAGTGAGGTTGTTGTAAAAGCACAAAGTGCGGGTTCATGGTGGATCAGAAGGTCAACATGACACTAGGGTTGTACTCCACTGTTTCACACTGATGCTCAGTTTTATTTCATAACCATGAACAGTATGTTTATCTGACCATTAAACTTCCTAAATTCAACACAACTGGTACTAGCAGACTAAAATATGGACAAACTTGTTACAGTTACTGCTGTTAAAACTAGTATTTAGAATACAGTTACTTTAGTAATAACATTGGATTACTCGTGTTTCCAACACTACGTTTACAACACTACGTTGCCAAGCAGTGCTCCTGTGGAACGACTGTT
The DNA here is from genome assembly GCA_020466265.1 of Siphamia tubifer. Classification (NCBI taxonomy): domain Eukaryota; kingdom Metazoa; phylum Chordata; class Actinopteri; order Kurtiformes; family Apogonidae; genus Siphamia; species Siphamia tubifer. The sequence continues at coordinate 47,440,594 of CM035792.1, forward strand.
CAGTCAGGGAGAACTGATCTTCACTCCAGAGTCCTGCACGGTTCTGATTTTGACATACCGCAACCGCCCGTACCCGTCATGTTCAAACCCGTATCTGACCCGTTTTCCGACGAAAAAAATGAAAATGAATCCGCACCTGAACCGACCCTCTATATATGAACCCGATATCCGACCCGAACCCGGAAGAAAATGTCAGATAGCCAAACTTAAATACAAACATTTATTGCCACGAATATACTGAACAGTGACATATCCGAGGCAGAGCCCGTGCAGGACTCTGCTTCACTACTCATCGCAACAGGATGACAGATAAACACTGAAATGTCACTTTTGCTGCGCTACAACAACCTTTACTGGACCATTTGATTCAGAAAACCTAGCTCACTACAAAAATGACTGAGTGAAAGTGTTACCTCGCTCATTTTTGTTTACCAGATAATTTTGTAGAAGTTTCTAGAGGTGACAGGTTGTTTTTTGCCATAGTTGCATAGCTGTTCTTATTGAAAAGTTTACAGACTCAAAATGAAGGTGATGGACAAAGCACATTTTCTATTTGCACTGTTGTGTGGCTCATACGATTGACTTGATCATTTATGTTTACCAAACTTCTGTCGTAGTTTTTTTGCATTATTTGCAATGCTGTTCTTTTTGAGAAGTTTACAGACTCAAAATGAAGGTGATGGATAAAACCTTCATTATAGCCTATTGCACATTTTCTATTTGCACTTTTGACGTTTTCATTTTTGTTTACCAAACTTTTGTAGCAGACAATTTTTTTTATTTAGTTCCAATGTCGTTCTTGTTGAGATGTTTACAGAATAACCAGGAAGATGATGGATAAAACCTTGATCACATTTTTATTGTTCTTGCTCGTGCAGTACTGATTAAAGTTGATCAGTTTTTTTTTTTTTATCAAGGGAGGGGATTCTCCTCAGTTAGTCCTCTGCAGGATAGTTAGTTGGTTGGACTGTCACCTCATAGCGCACACACTTGGTAGTCTTGATTGTCTGTTGATTTTCCCGGAGACCTTCCCACCATTGGTGACCAAGCAGTATTTATATGTTAAGAATAGTTGGTGCTATGTTCAGGCATATTGAAATTTTAATAAATGAACAAATAATAATTGAACTTTAATGTTTTATTTATTATTTTACCAGTATGTTGTGATGTTAAAAATTATAATAAATATTATTTAGTGTGTAAAGTTATTTATATTTAATTTAAATTAGGTTTTAATAAGAAGTATTCCAAGTATTTAGAATACAGTACCATGTTAAACCAATGTAATCGAATACTTTACAAATTACTTTTTAATTCAGGTATTCTGTATTCTGTAACGAAATACATTTACAAAGTAATCTCCCCAACACTGAGCCTAGCACATCTAATGTGCTACAGTAGTAGTTTAGTTACACTCGATTCAACTTTTGTCCAGATTTCCCTGAAACTGGCCGACAAATCACAGTGAAGTATAGAGTCAGAGGGCGGGCCTAACAAAGTGATGCTGCAATGATTTGGAGAGAAACAACCAGAAACAAGCATAGAAGAAGAACAACGGGTGTAGATTTCCTTTTATTAAAGATGAGTGAAGAATGTGACAAAACGTCAACAATCTTTAAATTCTTTTTACAGAAGCGACAACAGTCGTTCAGCTCCATAATCCACCATTTTGTTTAGTCATTCCTAACTTTCTCCAGACTCCTCCGTCAACTTTCCGGCACTCTAACTACGTCATCCTAAAGATTACACTGATTGGTTGTAGTACCGTCCTATTGCACACAGAGGGATTTCAAAGACAACCTTTTAGCCCCGCCTCCCCTGACTATAAAACATCCCTCGACCTATAAATGTAATGAATAGGGATAGCACTGCTAGGCTACTCTCACTATTGAACTGCAAGGAATCAAGCATGTGAATATATTGGACCACTTGTGCGTTACGTTACATTACAGCGCTATTAACATACCCAACTTTGATGTAGGTCCATACATGTTGGACCTCAAGTCTGACACGGACAATGAGAGATGAATACATTTTGGTGTGGCTGTTGGGTTGTGGTTATATGGTGGGTGAGTGTATTTTGGGGCCGGTTCCACGCTGTTGGAGCATTTGTCCCAATTTGACGCTTCAACCTGATGTCAGGTTTTGCACAAACATCTGGTAACGAGCTGTTTATATTTGCAGGAAACCATGTTGTAGGATTACGACATAAACACTGAAGCTCATGTTTTGTAACTTTGGTGAGGTTTGCAGTCGACATCTGACATTATAACATTGTTTGTATGTAGAAAAACACAGATCAGCATAATAGGTCTCCTGTAAACATCAAAAGTAATGATATTGGAATTGAGAATCAATTTTAGAGCAAAAAGATCTGATATCAAAAGTATCGATATTTTATTATCAATCCACACATCACTAATGTCCACTTAACCAGGACGCACCACACCCCTGGGTCCATCCTTTACACCGGGCAGCTGAAGTTTCTCCAGGGACTGTATCATAAAACAGATAGTTCTGGTGCTGAACGGTTAAGCTGTGTTCAAACCCACTGTTAAATATTCTACAAACACTCAGTCAGATTAGGTTGAGTGATTTCCGCACAATCATGTTTCAAAATCCGCCCACTTCAAGACAAAACCGCCCAACAATGTTTTTCACACCAAAACATTTAATAATTGAATAAACATGCATTTACAAATGGCTATTAAACATATAAGCCCAAATGTAAACTAGTATTTTATCACAGACAGTGTGAGGGGTTAGGGTTAAAAACTAAAAATGGAAAACCAAGCCATCACATGTGACGTAGCCTAATAGTATATGAATTTTTAAATTAATGAATTAAAAGTCATTAATGAATAGAGGTTATAACTGTCCATCAGTTTTCTTTCCACATAAACAGTCTATATCAGGGGTGTCCAAACTTTTTGCAAAGAGGGCCAGATTTGGTGTGTTAAAAATGTAGGGGGGCCAACCTTGTCGGACGTTCTTTACATTTAACAGCAATTAAATTAAATACATTTCAGCGTTTCACATTTGCTTCTTTATTTTAATTTCAGCTATCTTAAGCATATGTTTTGGTTCATTTGAAACATGCATATCAAAATTCAATTGACATTGAAAATTGAAATTAAATATTCACTGAACTTCACTTTTTTTTAACACTTGAACTTTTTTGTAACAGTTGAAGAGAAGTAATTGTACTCTTGGGTGCAAATTACATTTGAAACATAAAAAAAAAAAATTTCACCATGGCAGTTTAATATTTACAGAATTTTTAAACACAATAACAGAGAAATTGTCATATGAACAAGTGCAGGGCTCATTTAAAATATGACAGTATGTTGATTGGCACACCTCTCTCTCTCGCTTGGCGACCCGGGGACAGGACGCACGGTGGTGATGTGCGCACTAGCGGCCTGATTCAGACGTAAGTCAATGAAAAATGATGACTTGTCCACATTAGTGTGATGGGTTAAACTGAGATGTGGAGTGCAGGACAAAGGCCAGGTCTGGCTCAATGGCAGTAGTATTGATGCACAAGACGTCTTGTAAGTGAGAGTGCGATAGCTGTGTCCTCACATGGCTCTTATTTAAGTTCATAACCCAGAATGTCTTCTCACACAAATACGTCGACCCAAACAAGCTTAGCATTTTCTTACCAAATGCTCGAATCTCTGGAAACCTGTCCTTATTCAGCTGTCGGTAAAAGTTGGCGAGAGTAAACTGCTGGTGCTGACCGCAGATCTCTGCGTCACACTGCAGTAATTCTACACGCGTGCCAGGCGTTATTGATTTTATGATGGAGGCTGCGGGCCAGATGAAAATTGACCACGGGCCGCATTTGGCCCCCGGGCCGGACTTTGGACATGTCTGGTCTATATAGTTTATATTCAGAACAAAAGAACAGTTCATTACCATCAGCTGCTACATCAAAGAATTAAACCTGTCCAACACCTACTGGGGACGTCTGAATGTACAGGACGTCCATCCAATCCTGGACAGGCTGCTGCACACCTCCATGAGACTGGACAGTAGAGGGAGTCCTAGACCAGTTCTGATATTGTCTTTAAAGAGCGAAACTTAGCAAAACTATCTGTCAACGTGTGCATTAGATATGAACAAAGACAGCAGTTGGATGGTACGTAGCTTGCACCACAGTATGCTAGTTTGTTAATGTAGTAATTATAGTGACTAAATAATTCACTGCAAATAAATATTTTTTTAATTGAATGACCACAATACGAGTGAGTGAAGTATACTGAATTTTGTATTTGTTCTATTTTTAAACCATTTTGTTGTGTTGTTTTTGCAATTCTACAAAAAACACCAGATGTTGACAAAAGTAGCCCAAATTTTATAGACCCGCCCAATGTATTTTTTCTCCCACCAGATGTAATTAAAAGTAGCCCAATTGGGCAGAAAACCGTCCAATCTGGCAACAGTGTACTCAGCTGTAACTGCATCCCTTCTACTGCTCCAGCCACATACTTTTATAGTTGTGAGTATTAGTGTGAGTTCTGACATGGGACGTGTGAGCAGAGTGAGTTATGTGTGTTCAAGTGTTTTCAGAGCTGGTGTGAGGAAACTGAACAAAATCCTTCAGATGCAGCCTTTAGGCAGACATGGGACTCATCCATGAAGTGGTACTTTCACCAAAACTAAAAGAAAAAAAAACTAAGTGTAGTCACAGACATGCGTCTGGTGTTGTCAGTTCTTAAAGGTGTCATTCCACTGAAAACCACTTTTCTCCTTTTGGAATCTGATGGGTCACCCTGAGTTACCAACACATGCTGCGTTTGCTGTGTGGTGTGTCCCCTCCACTGATGGATTTACCATCATTCATAGAAAACACCAGAGAAACCAGACACTCAGAAAAAGTCTGTCCACTACACGTCATGTGGACATTGGCGTCACCCACGTAGTGATGGATGAATGATGAATGAACAATGAATTCAATAACAATGAAAAGCAACAATATTAATTAAATAAGCATAGAATGAGTCCTTTAATAAAGTTAATATTAATAAATAAGCATAGAATGAGTCCTTTAATAAAGTTAATATTAATAAATAAGCATAGAATGAGTCCTTTAATAAAGTTAATATTAATAAATAAGCATAGAATGAGTCCTTTAATAAAGTTAATATTAATAAATAAGCATAGAATGAGTCCTTTAATAAAGTTAATATTAATAAATAAGCATAGAATGAGTCCTTTAATAAAGTTAATATTAATAAATAAGCATAGAATGAGTCCTTTAATAAAGTTAATATTAATAAATAAGCATAGAATGAGTCCTTTAATAAAGTTAATATTAATAAATAAGCATAGAATGAGTCCTTTAATAAAGTTAATATTAATAAATAAGCATAGAATGAGTCCTTTAATAAAGTTAATATTAATAAATAAGCATAGAATGAGTCCTTTAATAAAGTTAATATTAATAAATAAGCATAGAATGAGTCCTTTAATAAAGTTAATATTAATAAATAAGCATAGAATGAGTCCTTTAATAAAGTTAATATTAATAAATAAGCATAGAATGAGTCCTTTAATAAAGTTAATATTAATAAATAAGCATAGAATGAGTCCTTTAATAAAGTTAATATTAATAAATAACCATAGAATGAGTCCTTTAATAAAGTTAATATTAATAAATAAGCATAGAATGACCTCAGGAAACTTTGTTTATTTAGCATTTCTCTGTGCTAGTGAACAACAGGTACTAGGGAAGGAATGCTAACTGTCACAACCTGCCAAAACTTTTCCCCTAGATCCACTCCAATTAAACAACAATTGAACTTGCAGTTTCCATTTCAGTTTGTCATCTCCATAACCCGGACACTTCCCTTGCTACCATAACCTGGAGATTTCAGTCACCACCACAGATCTCCCAAACCTCTCTTCCTTGGTGGATAGATAGTATCAATTGAGTTAAATGCCCAGTTGATAATTTCCATGATTTTAGCAAAGAAGAAGTCGATGCGGCTCAGAAATAAGATATTTTTCACGAGACAGACGCACAAAAGTGAGACACAGCCGTAGAGGCCGAGCAGCAACTGCAAGATAAGAGCCAAGGACGGGGAAAGGAGGAGAGAAAAAGAATGGACTGATCTGTTCACTGTCAGAGGAGAAAAAGCAAACACAAATGATACAAACGCATATAATGTGGATGTGGTTTCATAAGAAAAATCAACAAGACAGATCAAAATCGGACATGAACACTAAATTAACATGCATTTATTGTTTTCTTTCATTTCATTTATTTTTATTATTTATTTATTTATTCTAAGATAGTCAATAAAAAGGGGGTGGGGGGTCACAGATCGAGTATAAATAGCTGTCAGAGCCAACATCAGAAGTTCCAGATTGTGCGCCGGCTCGTTCCCCCTCAAATTAAGCCTAGAGTGTTGCATAATTAAAAAGTATCTGTCAACAGTCAGACAGTCCTGAACCAGTACAGACAAGTGGGAAACACTTCAGCTCCTGCACAATTAGTTTTATGGGGACACTTACATCATCATCCTCAGTTGAACCTTTGAAAAGCTGCACTGTTTGTTTATCTTCCTGAGACCCTGCACCTCATTTCTGTCCCCTGTGGAGGACATGAGTCTCAGACCTCGAAATCTACCATCATTTGGACAATCTAAGTTAATCGTACTTTTCTTGTGTTAGTTTTCTGCTATCACTTCTTATGTTAACGGGTTGATTTTGACCCCTGTATTAAATCACTTATAAAATACACTAAAAACATCATCCTATTTATTTCTCATCTCCTGGTTACCTTGTTAGGCATCCTTATCAATGAGAATGTTACTTTTAATACTTTTGGTGTGGGCCTTTTTTCTCTTTAGTTTTTGTCAGAATACCCCTTGATTTCAAGTTGTTTTTTTTTTAAAGTCAAATCAACCTCAAGAGAATAATATTAATAAATAAAATGTTATTGTGTTACCAGACTATTACTAAAGGGTCTCTAACTTATTTCACACTTATTTCCTGCTCTGTTATATCCAAGAAATTGTAATGTATTTTTTTTGTTTGTGTTCTGTCCATTTAGATTTCCTTTTGTGTTCTGTCTCGTCTGACCTTTGCCCTTGTTTCCCCATGTATGTTGATTCTTCCTTATGTGTCACCTGTGTCTGGTTGTTTCCTGGCTCTTATGTGCTTTTATATATAGAAGGTGTTTTCCCCTTGTGTGTTAAGGTTAGGGTGACTCTTGGTCTTCCTTTCTGGGCTGGTCCTCATATCAGACGGTTTCACGCTTGATGATTTTTGCAACTGCACTTGTCAACTGCAACTGTTCATTCATAGTTTTATTACTTTCAGTGAGAATCTACAATGGACATAGTCATGAAAATAAAGAAAACGCATCCAAACTTTTGGCCTGTACTGTATATAAAAGAATTTATTTTTTAATATTTTTTTTAAAAACTACATTTGCGACTGTGGGACAATAGGGGGTTTGATGTAAAGCACTTGGAGCTATGCTCCATGTGAGAAAAGTGCTATAGATAAAGTTCGATTAATTGGTTGATGTTCTTTGGTGTTCTGGTGACATCACTAGCCATGACATTTGAAGACTACAGAAATGTTTGAGTGGCACACTTTTAGAAGTAACATTGTAAGAAAGAAAATGCAGCACACTGACAGAAGACGAATCAAGACTTATTACATGATCAAGTGAACTGTGTTAAAAGGTGCTACCTTCTACCTTCACTGCAATTAAAACAAAGTGAGTCCTAAATGTTTTTGAGTGCCATGTGTTTGAAGTGTACACAACTGTGAAGGTGTCTTTGCTTCATTTGCAACAGTCTAATGTTTCACAGAGCTGAATTAGAAGATTTGGCGAGCATACAACAATTGTGGTTTAATAGTGCAATTAGAAAGTACATAGTGCAGATGGAGCAGATTTGTGCCGCTTTCAAATGACTCAGGAGAGTCATCAAGAGGAAAGGAAAGGCAAACAGACTATAATGTACTGTATGTTGGCAAGAGTCATTGATGATTCTTGGCTTGCTGGCATTAATGGCATGATCAGATGTGATATTTCAGTTGGGAGGGAAAGCAAAAAGGTTTCCATAACCTTTTGTCTTATGTTAACATACTTAACACTCAAAATGTTTAATATGCTGGGAGAGACCTTTTTTACTGTCCTGGGTAGGTGTAACCTTGCAATGTGTGGGCTAATATTATACAGACATGTCTGAGGTAGGCAGGTGGTGCAGTGGTTAGCACTCGTGCCTCACAGCAAGAAGGACCCTGGTTCGAATCCCGTACCAGACCTTTCTGTGTGGAGTTTGCATGTCCTCCCCGTGTCCGCGTGGGTTTTCGCCGGGCACTCCGGTTTCCTCCCACCATCCAAATACATGCACTGATAGGTTAATTGGTTAATCTAAAATTGTCCATAGGTGTGAATGTGAGAGTGATTGTTTGTTTATATATGTTCAGCCCTGCCATGAACTGGCGTCTCATACAGGGTGTACCCCGCCTTCACCCACTGTAGCTGGATTAGGCCCCCAGTGACCCCCGTGACCCAAGTGTGGATAAAGCGGGTTCAGATAATGAATGAATGAATGAATGTCTGAGGTAGTTTTAGACATTAAAGCAGCTTTATCAGACCAGTGACTATTTTTGGTCATTTCCTCAAATATTAAAAATATATCCAGAAGCATGTTGGTTTTTACAAACACTAAATGGTGATTCAGAGAGATTTTAAAGGCATGTTGAATGTGGTAATAGTGGGAATGATGAGTTTTTGTCACTTTATGACCTTGTACAAGTTGCTTTTTACTTTTTAGCAAGTGCTGCTCAGATGTTTAAAGGCAAGGGGAAGTCCATGACAATGACAACTAAGAAGAAGAAGAATTTCAGAGTATTTCAAATAAGATACCTATAAAGGGGTAAAGGATCGGGGGCCGGGGCTAGTTTTATGGACAGAATCAGAGCTTGAATAAGAAAGACATGATTCAATCATTTATTGCCATGTCAGACAATTCTGAGAGGAATTTGTCTCAACACAAAAACGAACAGTATACAGACATAACATAAATACAATAGACAGGGCACATGGTAATGACAACCAAACAATAACAGGAATAGTAAATTCTAGGACGCAAACGCAAACTTTCAGTCATTGGACAATCTGCTCGACCAACTGAGCCACAGCCGCACCAACAAGTGCATACAGTGGAAAATACGATGTGTGTGTTGATACATTATATCCATCATTCCAGAACTATGTCTGACCGGAAATTGTTCAGGAGTTTGATAGCTACTAGGTCCTGACATCTCGTTGCTGTTTCTACAACGAGATGTCAAACTCTTGATACTTCTGTATCTCCTTCTGGAAGGTAGGAGATTAAAGAGGAGGTGTACGGTATGAGGTGTCTATGATTTATTTTTTAGCCTTCCTCATTATTCCTATGGAATGGAGTGAATAAACTGTGGGGAGGCTACATCTGATGATTTTGGATGCACGATGTTCTACTCTTTCCAGTCTGGTTTTGTCATGAGAGGTTGTGTGACCAAACCAGTCAGGGATGGGAAGTTGTAAATGCACAAATAAACAAGATGAAACTTTAAAGGAGTCATTTCAAGGTTGGACAGAAAACCACAAAACGAGACAATAAAATTCTGGATTGTTACACCTGGATCTCACAGATCTTTAAGCTGCTTTAGCAGCTCCAGTAAATGTACAGGAGTCATTTCAATAATTGTGCAGAATTTATACTCATACCATAGCCGAACAGAGACAGGTCTACATTTGCCTATATCGGCCTAGCATGACTATCCAATCAAATGTCACCCCCTGTTGCATCTTCATATAGTCAAAGATTTCCTCCTGAAAACACTCTTCTAAACGGATAAAAAATTTAAGACAAGACACCACATTTGCATCTTCTGTTTTCATCGTCACCATATAAATGCAGCCTTAATGTTGTGCATTGTCAGTTATGTTGATTCTGTTTTAGTTTGTTCTTGTTTGTTCATTTCCTGTTTTATTTTGGTGAAAGGGTTTGTCTTCCTGTTGTGTCTGTAGTCTGTCTGACTTGTGTCCGATTCTGTAATGAGCCGAGGCTCTTGTGTCTTGTTTTTGTCTTATTTTCCGTATGTCATTCTGTGTTTTTGTCATTGTTGGAGTCTTGGGTCTTTTATTTTGTTATGTGGGTTCATGTTCACGATTTTCAACTTTGCTTCCTGTTACTGGTGTTGTCTCCGCCCCTGTAATCAGTCCACCAATACATGTCACTGGTTATTTCCCCTATAAATACCTTATTTTTTTTCTTATTTTTCACAGAACAGTGTAAGTTCGTTATATTGCATTGGTAAATAACTTACGAGTGTTTCATCTTGTCTTTTTTCTGGCTTTGACCCTGTTTGTCTCTTGGTTTTTTGGATTCTGGTTTAGTCTCTCTGGTTTTTGCACACACCTTTTTCATGACTTTTTGCTTGCTTTTGACTCTGCTCTTGACTGCCCCACACCTGTACTGCATTGGACATCTGACTGTTGGATTGACCCTTTTCTGCTCTACGGTATGTGTGTCGTGTTTTCCCTTAGACTGACTTTGATTGCATCTGTTTTTGACCATTTTTGTCTGATCTCTCTATTTGTGTGCTGTGTCCCAGTCACATGCACAGAGGGGAGGATCCCCAATGCAGTGGAACACATACCAGAGTGAGAAGAACAAGCTTATTATTTTTTGTGAGTGTGAGTCGTGCATTTGGGTCCACTTAGTAATCAGAGCCGCTACAGATTCCTTCTTTGTCTGCACCTGGTTTCCTCCTGTTGATTCTCCACACCTGCTTGTAGTCCCTCTCACCCTGTATATGTATTCTCCTCTTCCCCTTTGTCTGTTGTTGGTGCATCATTCCAGTCATGTCTTGTCACCCTGAAGTCTATGAGTTAGCATTAGAATAGTTGTTTGTCTGAGAGTCTTTTGTTTTATTCTTGTTAGTGAGGCAGGCCACGGAGCTCCCGTTCTGTTTTCTTACTCTTGTACTTTGGAAAACTAAATACTTTTTTAGTTTGTCATAACTAGTTTTGATCTACTTTTTCAATTCATGCTAATGAGTATCCCCGTAACACTTAATTGCAAACTTTACAAATGTTGTGACAGATAAGTTTTATGAATAATCCAAAACATTTTGACAGTAAAAAAGCTCCAAGTTGCTTTTCTACATCAGAAATTGGACACAGTTCATAGATTACAAGTGATCCACATCCTTATTTTTTCAGCAGAAACATAACAAAACTTTACACAAATTCTACAACTTCATACCAACTGAAACCAAACACATGAATTTGAACATAATGGTGAATTTTGCACACCCTGTTTGACAATCTGCAGGGGGACAAACCCAATAGAATCGAACTGCCGATTATAGACACAGACTTCCTTTACTGTATTTTATTAAATCTTCATATGGTATTAAGTGAAATATTGTTGCACGACACAGTTACAGTGAAAATAAACCAACACAATGCAGAAAAAAAGAGGCTAAAACAGCAGCATTACATATTGTGATACCATGAGTGGCTGGACATTGGCGGGACAGTTCAAAGGACTGCAAAGACACAAGGTTTCCAAAACAAAATTTGTTTTTTTTTCATGACCTCTGCTCTGTTGATCTTTCCCCCAGTGCTCTCCACAATCACCTGGCCTGCACTGGGCAGCTGCAAGCCGTTCCTCATCTGCGGCTATAAAAGCAGTGAGGCTTGCAGTTGCCAGTGCAGGACCATTCGACATTGTCACCTCCATAACCCGGACAGTTTCCCATCTCCTCAGTCACCATAATCCAGACATTCATCATCACCACGGACTCTGGCCGTTCTATGCCCAGGTTTTGGTTTGGTTTTGTCTCTGTCTTGTCTTTATGTTGTGTTTTTGTTATTAAATCTGTTCTCCCTTCAGCACTGTGCATCTGAGTCCTCACTCACCTCACCCCGATCCTGACATTTTTAATGTACTTGGGAGAGTTAACAAAGCAGTGCTGGGGTTCAAAAAGTCCAAGTGTCAAACAAGGCTTCTTGTGAAAGTAAACGAAATTGTGTCCTTCAGCTCGGGGGAGGAACTAAAAAGTCTTTTCAAAAACAATACATTCACAACAGAAATCTTCCATTTCTCAGCGTAGCTTGCAAAGTCACTCACAAATTTTGCCCAGTTTTTGTCTTCTGGTCCGTAATTCTCCTCAAGGGTCCTCCAAGTAACCGTTCACTTTGTCCCATCGGCCATGAGCGATGCTCAAAGAGAGTGTGATGGTGCGCTCCCCAAAGGTCTGCTCTCTCCCCCCAGGCAGAGTCAAACTGCTTTTTTAGTGTCTCTAGGTTATCAACAGTAACCAGCCACACCTGTCTTGAGGTGGCTTGTGGAGAGGTGTGTCTGTAGGTCAGGGGTCAGAACACAGCAGTAATTAGCCACACCCGTCTTGTGGAGGCTTCACCAGTAGATGGAGCCATACCTGGCTGAGGTTGGAATCATCTATGGGGAATGTAGCTCCCCTCCAGGACACAGCCTCTCATGACATCACAGCCCGCTCCCCTCAGGACCGGTGCCCCCGTCGGCCTGGAGAAGATGAAGATGGCATCCCGTCTTGAAAGGGCATCTGCATTCCCATGACGCTTGCCAGCCCTGTGAAGAACAGAGAAGTTAAACACTTGTAGACAAAGGAACCATTTGGTGACTGTTCTGTTAGTTTCCCTGTTCCTGGCCATCCATTGTAAGGGAGCATGGTCAGACACCACGGTGAAGCGCCGGGCAAGGAGGTAGAATACAGGGATTCCAGTGCCAAGGTAACAACAAGACATTCCTTTTCCACTGTCGACCTGGTCCATCAACCACTGGAATGTTGCCGGTGCGCTGTGGAGACCAAATGGTACCCTGGTATATTGGTATAGTCCCTCTGGTGTGACAAAATCTGTCTTTTCCCTGGATGCTGGGGTACCTCCCAAAAACCCTTGGTGAAGTCAAGAGTGTTTAAAAATTAGGTGTGTCCTAAGTTGTCTACTAAATCATCAACCCTTGGCAATGGGTAGACATCAAACTCAGACACTTCATTTAGCTTCCAGAAATCATCTCGCCATCCCATTGGGTGTAGAGACCAGCACAATGGGGCTTGCCCAAGCACTCTTGGACTCTTCAATAACTCTTAGATTCAGCGTCTTCCCTACCTCCTCCTGTATGGCCACCTTGCAAGACATCTTGGTTATGATCAATCAGCTCCAGGGCAATCTACAGACCCATGTCCACCTCCTCTCTCGCAGGCTCTTTGGATTCTGTGGGGTGGACAGCTGAACAACGCCTCCCTGGCGTGCCATTTCTTTAACCTCTCAATCCCCAAGGGGGTTTTCTGGACAAATCCCACCTAAAACGCATGCCCCAATTACAACAGCTATTACTCTGTAACTACAAAGACCATAGTCATGAAACTTTACCTGTGTGAAGATAATACCTGAAAGTTTGTAAATCAACTGTCAGAAATCATATATTTGTTACCCAATAACTCTGCTGTGATCAAATACACAGCAGAAAAAGAATGAAAATATAATTTTGGAGTCAATTTAGAGCCTCAAGATGTCAGTGAAACTGTGAATTATGAATCTGTTTCTCGATTTCTGAACATTCACCATGTAAAGTTTGATGTTTGTACAACAAATAATGATTCCACAATGATTTAAGTAAGGACTGCACTAGACGGCTCTCCAATTTGGCCACTTGGAGAGCTTTTTTAGCCAAACATGGGCCAATGTGTTTTTTTTTTACCTCCTAACATGATATATGCAACAAATAACTACTCATGAGCCTTATCGTACAACTATGTAAAATGCAATAACTGTACAAATAATGAATAACTCCAATACAACCAGAGCTATTTACAAAAATGTGTACATATACAAACATTATACCCAATAAAAACTAGAATTATACAAAGTGCAATGAAAAGGGAATGTTTTCTGCACTTTGGGGCTTTTGTGCATTTTAGTGATGCCACTGCTTGAAACAGTTCTTCTTAGGTGTGAGGCAAAGTGGCAACTGGCAGCTCTGACAATACACAGAAGACTCAGCCTGCAGGCACAACTTGCAATGCTTCCTGGATTGGGTGGCATCATCACCATAGTACACCGACATGCACTTTACCAGGGGTGTTTCGGGTGTTGACAGTTTGGCTTCGGAAAACTCCGACATTTCTATAATGAGAGTCTCCCTGAAGCTTTTCTGCATCATTGGAGATTCCTTTTTTATCTTTCCCAGCTCCTTGTGCAACAGGAAGGCATTCACTATTGCTATGTCCAGAAATTGGTAAAAAACCTCTCGTACCACTTCATTGTTTTATGTTGGACACTGTTGTAGCCAACGTATGCATCCAACAAGTCCACACCACCCATGTGCTTGTTGTAGTCCACTACAGTGTCTGGAACTGTGTCTGGAACCACACGCCAGCCTCTTTTACTTTTCTTTGTATGGTCTGTCCACTGAAGGCTTTATGCACCGAAGAGCATAAAGTAACTTCACTTGTCGATCCATTTTACAAAAAGGAGTTAATTTTTCCATATCCACCGTGTGTCTCCTCTCTCTGTCGTCTTGGGTAAAGTATTTTGTTCTGTTTTTGGATACCCAATGCAGTTTGTTCTGATGGTGTCACAACAGCCAATATTTTTGCTAAGCAAATCCTGGAAGAGGAGGGGACACAGCACACAGCAAACGCAGCATGTGGGTGATGGGTCAGCATGGGTGACCCGTCAGATTCCAAAAGGAGAAAAGTGGTTTTCAGCGGAATGACACCTTTGAAACATTCAAACATTGGCTTTGAAAAACACTAGGTGTCGCAGCTTGGAAGGGCTTATCCTCTTCCTTCTCTCATTTATCTGTTCAGTTCATAAGAAGATCCTCTCTGAAGGGACACATGTTGCCATCACGTGTGTGAGCTGTGGATATAAAAAAAAAAAAAAACTGTGGCACTTGCATACACGCAACAAGAGGGAGGAGGTGAGAGAAATACAAAAATGGCTCCTACTGAGGATCCTAAAACAACTCCCATCGTGGAGCCGGTTCATGACATTCACTTCAAAGATCTGGTTCTTAGACCCAGTTTATTTGCTGGGTCACACAACACACATTAACCCTTTGGTGCATACTGGTCACTGCAGTGGACGTTTGTTCTACAGTTGTTGTCTTATATATATATATATATATATATATATATATATATATATATATATATATATATATATATATATATATATATATATATATATATATATATATATATGTATATATATATATATATATATGAGTTTAGTTGTTTTAGTTCAAATCATTACTGTAACTGGTCTGTTCTGAATACCTGATCTGTACTAACATGTTTACCTGTAAATCAATTGCTTGTTGTTATTTGACTCTAATTAAGTCTCTTTTTGAAGAAAAACTGTATTAAAATGTTTTATTTCATAGTGTTCTGACATTGAATTTTAAACACATTCCTTTGGTTTAAAGCTTAAACACTTGTTTTCCAGCTGAGTGGACATTTTTGTAACTCCATAAAAGATAGGTTCTTTAAAAAGATTAAAATATTCTATGAAGTTTTGACAAGTTACAGGAAAAACACCAACTGGATAAACAATATTTTTTCAGGTATTTACAACTACGACATTATGTCAACACAAAAGTCAAAGATATATCAGAAGAAAAACACAACCTGTTAGAACTGTTTAGAAATA
The DNA here is from genome assembly GCA_020466265.1 of Siphamia tubifer. NCBI lineage: Eukaryota > Metazoa > Chordata > Actinopteri > Kurtiformes > Apogonidae > Siphamia > Siphamia tubifer. The sequence continues at coordinate 47,456,315 of CM035792.1, forward strand.
CATACTGCGCAACTCTTAATAAAGGCATTATATCGTCTGCTTATAACTGCTTGTTAGGACTCAACAATCACTCCGCATCATACATAAAAAAAAAATGGGAAAAGGAATCAGGGATTCAAATAACTGATACACAATGGGAAACAATGTGGAAATGCACCAGTTCTATGAGCTGGAAAGAATTTAACTGGAAAACTTTAATCAGATACTTTATAACACCATACCAGAAACACAAATTCAGCAACACTGTCCCGGCTTGTTGGAGACAATGTGGCCAACAGTGCTCAGACCACTACCACGTTTTCTAGGACTGCCCTAACATAAGAACTTTTTGGACTGAGATACATCAAGCTTTACAGGACATATTTGGAGAGGATACTGCTTTGGACTTTAAAATGATGTACCTTGGATGTGTCCCTAAAAACTGTCTGAAAGTGGACAAATACTTGTCTAACATTCTAATGGTGGCTAGCAAAAAAGCCATTACGAGGAACTGGCTACAACCACACAGCCCAACAATTATTATGTGGAGAGACATTGTGGTGGAAATCTACAAGATGGAAGGACTAACAGCACATGTCAATAAAAAAAATGAAGTTTTTTTGGATCGATGGTTGAAATGGTTTTATTTTGTCCCAGCTAAATGGCCAAATGAGTCTTTACTATAATTGAGTGTGTATAGTAGGTATCCTTTTGTAAGTATGTTTATGAGAACAACTCCCTGTCTGTACATAGTTCCACTGTCATTAATGTTGTTATTGTTGCTATTTTTTTGTTTGTTTGTTTCCTCCCTTTCTGCTTACATGTACCCACCCCTTATATTGAAAAATAATAAAATATAAATAAAAAGATTAAAATAACATTGCTATTTTTATTCCTTAAAGAGGTATAAAAACATTTAGGAAAATAATTCATGCATCAACGAGTTAACGTGACTTGAGATACATTCAGTGTTTCAAAAAATCAGAAGATCACCTGAGTGTCATAGGCCTTCAAGTGATTCAAGATTATTCCAATAAAATGTATTTTAAAAACTGTAGGTCAGAACTGAGTGCAATTGATCAAAACTAAGTGCAAATACTGCATTAAAGTAACTTTGTGTTATTTTTTTTTTCTTAGGCTGTTCAGCAGTCGTATGGCCAGGGGGAAGAAACTGTCTTTGTATCTGGAGGTCCTGTAGTGGTTGAGGCCAGTGCTGTGAGCATCCCATAGTGGAAATGTGCTTACTATACCCGTTGTCTAGGATAGATGGGTGAGTGCCCTTGTTTTTACCACTGTCTCCATCACCCTCTGCAGAGCCTTCCAGTCCAAGGCTTTCCAGGCCCTTAAACAGACAGAGATGCAGTGGGTTAACAGGTCTGTTATCATGCCTCTGCAGAAGGTGGTCAGGATGGTGTGTGTGTGCGTGGGGGGGGGGGTCGTCTCCATCCACTGCAGAAATTCCATGTGCTGCTGTGCTTTTTTTTCTACCAGAGCCATAGTGTGAAGGGTCCAGTCCAACCTGTCCATAATTTCGACCCTCAGTAAATTGTACCACCTTATGACCTCCACTCCAGGATGGCGGTGCACAGTTCGGCCGCAATAGCTGAAAACAGTTGAAATTATTTTGGAAAAATTACTCTCCCTACGATGCCAATAATAGCTTGCTAATATTTATTCTGTACATTGCTATTTATTTTGGATGTTTTATACATTTTATAATTATGCTGACCCAATTACAATGAGATCACCATGTACATATTTGAATGACAGTTTAATTAAAGAGGAGTGGTGTGTAACTGGGCCACGCCAAGTTTATGTTTTCGCTGGAGTCTGTCTATCAGCAACTCAAAAAGTTATGGATTAATTTTGATCCTGGATCACTTTGAAATTTGACATTTTGGTAAAAGGAGAATGAATTTCAAAGTGATCCAGGATCTCTTCCGAATCACCACCAACATGTAATAATTTGTTTCTTGTGACACTTCCAACCCATCCTGAAAATTGTATCAAAATCCAGTGATGACTTTTTGAGTTGCTGACAGACAAACTCCAGCGAAAACATAACCTTGGTGGAGGTAATAAATGTAGTCTCCAGTGGAACAGACAGGACAGAAAAAACACCATCCAATCACTTTGAGCACCCACTCAAAAATGATTGGATGGTGATATGTCTATCAAATTCAGTTGCCCCTCCTCCCTCTGCGTATTGGACTTTTAAATTGTCTATTTTTAAATAGTAGCTTGCTTGAAGCATGTTTTCCAAGATCTTGTACCAAAGCTTTAATTTCTTTGATCTGTGTGATGATGTCAGGTGTGTATAAATGGTAAATAGAATGCACTTATATAACACATTTTCTACACTTTCATGGTGCCCAAAGCACTTTTCAAAACCACATTCACCAATTCACACACACACACACACTCATACACCAGTGAATACAAATGTCTGAGTGGGTTTAATAGTTGATCCTGCTGAACTTGAACCACAGCTCTATCAGTGGATGTAGTCTCTGAAAGATCTTAAGTGATTTCATATGTAAGATGAAAAGAAGGTCTTGAATATGTATGTTTTGAAGGAAGGGCTCTTGAGATGTATGGTTGAAGAAAATTTATTTCAGATGTATGTTTTAATGACTGTAATATTAGGTTATTTTAACAGACAGGTGCAGTGTTTGTTTCCCTGTTTGACTAGTTTCAGCTACTTCCTGTAGCTTTCATCAGAGGAGTCCTGTGATGTTGTTGTGAGCTGGCTTAGGCTACGTCCAGACAAGTTCGATATGGGTTTTGTTTTGAAACTGTGTCAAATAGATATTACGTAAAAATGGAAATATTTCAGTAAAAATCTGTGTCAACATGGGGGCAAAACACTTGCTGAAAACGATGCAATTCACATACCACACCCCTATGAACACTATAAGCCAGTCCCACCAGATACAAGAGAACAACAGAAGAAGTAGTGTGCATGCACCCACATCCTTTTTATACCTGCGCAACACACACGCTGGACATGTCATGTCATGTCATGTGGTCATGACATGGGTGTCAACACATGTTTTACTGTGGGTGTGGGTGCGGAAACGGCACCATCACCAGATCTTCCCACACTGGGACCAGTTTTCCAAAGATCGTTTTGGTGTACCTATGACACCAGTCCCATTTTAACAAAAGGCCAATTCATTAAGAAAGTATGTCAGATTCACACAAATTTGTTTCCGTGGGGATTGAGCCATATAGGCTGTTTCAGGAGGATTGACCGGTTGTTACGCACCCTGCTAGACAATAAACAGGGATGATGGAGCAAACACGTTATTGCACACCAAGGATGCGGTTCTGGAAAAGAGGTCAGACAGAAGGAGGCGTAACCAACCCCTGCTATCTGACGACCAATCCTTCTGAAACAGCCTATAAGACACCTCACAACAACATTATGCAATGCTTCTGATGACAGTTACAAGGAAGTAGCTTTACTGTTATCTTTGGAAGACAGTCTGAACCTTTACAAGCCTATGTTTTAATGAGCTCTGAGGAGTTTGTGTCGAGGTTCTGTGAAGCTGTGAAGGAACAAATAGCCTTTGTATGGACACCAAATGTTTATGGTAAACAACCAAACAAATATATAAAGGTAATGTTACATGTTGCTGGAGAACTTCATATGAGAAATAAATACTTCATACTGGCAGAAGTCCTGGCAGACCATGGTGTAAGTCATTATTGAGTGAAAGTTTTATTTTCTTAACAGTGCACCAAACTTCATAAACAGGCTATTGTTATAGCACAAGTTAAATTGCATCTTGGTTACAGCAGTAAAATATTAAAAACTTAGAAACCAAGCCCAACATTATTTGTCAAGTTATGCTTTTTTAAATTTTTTTATTTAACCAGGCAAGTCATTAAGAACAGATTCTTACTTACAATGACAGCCTGTCCATGGGGAAGTTGCTGCAATGGGCAGCAACTCTCCTTTTGTATTGTTTAATTATCTTTAAAATATTTAAGCAATTACTAAATATCTTTAAAATATCTTTAGTAATTGCTCTTGGCAGCACAAAGTAGCTGAGAGTTCAGAGCAAATATTTTATAATTTATGCTAAAACATACAGTGAAGCTCAACCATAGATCAAAACACAGACAATCCTCATCTTAAATCTTGTTAAATAGTCCCCTGGCTTTGGAAAAGGGGGTGTCCAAATACTGTACCTGGCCTAAAACCGCTTGTCAAGTTTTGTTATGTGCATACATACCTGATAGAGACAACATATCTCCAGGAGAAGATATGGTCATCCAACAGCTTGGAAGTTAAATGCTGTCCCTGGAATTGCATTTTTTTGTTACATGCAGCTGACATTGTTTCCTGTTGCTTTAGAGAATTAAAAGAAAAAATAAGGACGGCTGGGGCTCAGATGGTAGAGCAGGTTGTCGAACAATCGAAGGTTTGGCAGTTCGTGTCCCGGCTCTAGCTGTCCACATGTCGAAGTGTCCTTGGGCAAAACACTGAACCCTAAGTTGCTCCCAGTACGGTCAGGCATCGCCGGTGTATTGGCAGCAGCCATCTACTAGTGTATGAGTGTGTGTGTGTGTGTGTGTGTGTGTGTGTGAATGTGAGGAATTGTAAAGCGATTTGGGCACCAAGTGGTGAATAAAAATGCACTAAATAATGTCAAATTGGGTGTATTCATTAGCCATTTCAGCCCCTAATTTTATGATTTTTAAGCTTAGAGCAGCAGCAACATGTATTAGACAGAAGGGAGTATAGAGTAAGCCTATGAAGGTTAAGAATGATGTGTGAAGGGGGAGAAGGTTTATTCTATAAAGAAAGAGGCTTTAAACATATATTATTCTGCTTAAAGGGATATTTGATTTAAGTGTACTGATTTTGATGTGTTTAAAGTAGATAAGATTCATCACTTGTGTCTGCCACTGTGTTTCGTAAGACAAGTGCAGGCAAGTCCGGACTTGCGCAAGAAGGGACAAACCAGAGTTGCGAAACAAGTGCATGCGAGGAAGAACAGGTCACAGACATGTAGGAGCAAGAACCCAAGGGGGTAGCAGTCAAAAGCCAGGGAAAGACAATTCCTTTTAAGGAATAGAAATGGTCTGACAGGATGTGACTAAACAGGATGTATAGGACACGCCCATCTAGTATAAAGGTTAATATCCAGGAACAAGAATCCGGGACTCAGGCACCAACTGCGGAGTTAGATGAAACCAGCTTAGATAGACTTGGCCACTATCTGTATCTAAATTAGAGGTTTTCATCGACTCAGGTCTCTGTGTCTAAAAGTTAGACCAGCAAAGAAGAAATGTTTTCACTCAAAGCTGACAAAGAATAAGCTTAGCAGGATTTTTGATTCTAGCTGACAGACACTGAAGAATGTTGATGTGTTTCTGACACATTCATAAAGTACTTTTTCGTTTATATCTTTGGCCAAGATACTACGACAGCCTTCCCAAATTGTTTTAAACTTTTTAAAAGATTTATAAATTTTCCCCTGGATCCGGCACAGTGAAGGACTAACAATCTGAGACATTTTATTTCGACTAATCTGATATTATTAGAACTACTGTGACTTGATTCGGTTATATTTCACATTCTGGACATTTTCTGATGGGATTTTTCTACTTTGATGAACTTTTGGACTCTTCCACCTGGATTTAAGCAACTTCATTTGGATCACTTTTCTTCTATTGGACTATTACCCTTCCATTGGATTACATTTCCTCCTTTTCTTAACGATTTTTAAGACTTTTCCATCGTTTGGATTCTTCCTAATTGTCAGATTACATTCTTAAAAAAGAAACACCTATTTTTCTTGAGTTTTTGAATTTTTTTCTTTTTTGTCTGGATTACTTTCATTTTTAATTTTTTCTTTTATGTATTGCCAATGGTACTGAGTAAGTAGATGGTTCTTTAATTTAAATAAGACCTAAGTGTTGTGTATGAAGGAGTTTAGGGTGTAGTTTAGGTACCATGGAAATACTGTACTATGTGATTATATTTCTAATTTATTACCCATTTATGTCATTTGCTTATGCTGTGCTATTTGCTACTGAAAATTAATAATAGCTATTTTAAGCATCAGTAAATCGTCATGTGCTTAAAATCACATCATTCATACTGTGCAATTTAAGAGGTTAAAAGTTAGGTATTTAATACTATGTGCATCCATCAGGTATCGAATAACAAGTCAGTCCATAATTTATCTACCTTTAATTAACAATAACGTCCTTAGATCCAACTGTCCTGGATTTTAAAATAAACCTAGCCCATTAACAAGAGCCACAAATTCACCATGATGCAACGACTACAAGTAGGGTAGGGTCTACACTCCTGTGTACTAAGTGGTCTTTTTCAGGGGGTAGGATCCTAGGGGGGTAGAGGGGCGTACCCTATGCATATCAGTCGTAGCCGCTAGGTGAATGCATCACGTACAGCTTCAGGGTAGTTCCAGTTACTCAGAACCATAGTAATATTGTTTTGATCTGGCACTAGCCTTAACCCTATGAAACGGAGGGCTGTGACCTTTGACCTTGGAATTCGACAATAAGTACAGTCCATTTTAATAATAAAAAAACAGCCCACAGAAAAAAAGGATGCCGACCCCCTGTGGAAAAGCAGCCAGGTTCACCACCTCCTGAAGATGAATGTAATTGTATGTGATGAATGTAACTACATCATTGCTATTTAGTGCCACGTGGTTTGTAGTTTATACACTTCAATCATATATGTATAATTTTATAAGAATAATAAAAACGTTTATGGTGTTGTAAAACACACATAGACAAAAAGAACACATCAGTTGCACATTAGCAATGCCTTTGCCGTCCATTCAATGTCTGAACGTACTGTATGTTGTCTGTTATGATTCTGGACTTTGTCGTGTTGTCATGTGAGTTTCTGTTAGTCCTCCTGTGATCTTTTATTTATTTTTTATCTTTGTTGGAGTCCTGGGCTTTTATTTTGTTATGTGGGTCTGTGTGCACGTTGTCTGGCTTTGCTTCCTGTCACCAGTGTTTCTTTCCCATCTGTTATCCTGTGTGAGTCCACCCGTTTTGTTTTCTATCATCGGTCTTTTCCCCTTTATAATTCTACGGCTCTCTAGAACATTCCGACAGCTCCCATTCACTTTGAATGGATGTTCCCAGGCTTCTGTGGGTGGATTTTTTTCGATAACCGCCCGCTGCGCCATTAATTCCCGCTGCCAGTGGCAAAAGTTTTGTCACTTCAGCTTCATGGTACCATATCACTCTGCAGGTAGTTTGGCCACTTTGAAAGTAAATATTTGCTAAATATTCACTAAATATATGGCTATTTTATCCAGTCTGTTAGAGTAGTAGCAGTAATATGCTGTAATAACCCATAGAATAAGTGGGATAAAAAAATATATATACACACACATTATATATATATATATATATATATATATATATATATATATATATATATATATATATATATATATATATGTATATTTCCCTTCAGGACGGCCCCGTCCGGAAATATTTTTCTGATAGGAACGTATGGGCAATACATTATCCCATGCTAAGTGTGGTGTGTGTGTGTGTTTGCTTGTTGCTGGTTTGTCTGTATCCGTAGACCCAAATGAGCACTTTACTCCTGTGTCTTGACCCTCCCGTGAATGACCCATTCCTGGAACTTTGGTATTTGTCTGTTGTCAGTGCACTTTTGGCTTTGGTGTTGTTATCTGACCTGGACTTTACACTCAACCCTGAACCTGCCACTCCGTTGTCAGATCTCTTCTTTAGACTGATTACCCGGATTAACCCTCGCCTGAAAACTGGTGACATGACATGGTTTTTGATTTTGGTTATTGGACACTCGGTTTTGACCCCAGCCTGTTTACTGATCTGCCTGTTGCCTTGTACCTCAGCTCTGATCTACCATCACACACGGCTCCGCCGTACGGCAGCAGATTTACCATTGCACACATTTATATTAAATAAAAGTGAGAGTCTTTCATTTGGGTCCCTCTGTTCTAATAGTCCATCACATTATCTGCTCTTCTTTTGCAGGCACTTTGCTGAAGCTCCAGTTGGAGGCTGAGAAAGAAAAGGTCCAGATGGTGTTGAAGACCTGAAGAGGGAAAAGAGTTCCTGCAGAGCCAACTGCTCAAGTCCCTACATGTATGTTCTATAACACTTTTTTCTGTCTATGGGTTCTGTGCACAGCAGATCTAAAGTCTCAGAAGTTAGAAGTTTCTGGTAATTGGCGTTTTACATTGGTAAACTAAAAAAGCCCTTGGGGGGAACACAAGGCAATAACTGACCCAATACAAATTTTAGATGGTGGGATGGATCACTACCAAAATGTAATCATGTTTCTTGTCCTAATACCCAAGTTGTTCAAAAACCTCATACAAATATGTGCAGCAATTTTCAACCATTGTTTCTCACACACAGACAAAGCAAATACATTCAGCAAATACTCAAACTTTACCTATTCATTCACATCATAAAAACACACTTAATTTCGTTATTGATTAGGCAAAAGGCCCACTTTCTATGGAATTGCCTCAATTGTGATGAGTAATGCTGTTTACATTATTTTGGCATATTTATTGCGGCTCAAAGACCAACAGACTTTGCCACCTCAAGCACATAAATAATGATAAGCTCAGAGGATTCCATCTGATTTTTTGTTTCTTCAGTTTTCTTTTTTTTCTGAAAATTTTGTACAGTTGTGAAGTATAATGGTGGGCTGGGTGTCTGAGTTTTCAATTGAATTTTCCAAATGTGTGCTGTGGCAGAGGTCTGTGCTCTCAGAGTTACATTTAAATTAAAAGGTCGGCTAATCAGAAACTTCATTTTCTGAACTAGCCTACATGTCGCGTGGTCAAATGAATTAAATTCCCTCATCCAGGTCATATCCAGGCAGCTGTTTAGGTGCTTAAACAGGTGACAGTTACTCGGAGCGGAATAAAGGGTCAAGAGTGAGCAGCACCTGTCTCCGTTTTATTATTTTGCCAGATTCCTCCAGTATAGGTGCCCTGAACTCGCTACATTGATGGCAGCAGCTAGCTGCAGCTAGCATAATGTTAGCTTAGCTGTCAAGTGTAACGAGCTTAGCTTGTATTCCGCATTGTTGGACCTGTACCTCACAGTAGGGATTGACTCATTTCTAAAAAGAAAGAGAATAAATAAAACACATATCCTATTAGTAGGTTAGACATTTGGATAAAGGAGGAGGAAATTGTAGGAGATACTGTAACGGACCGCAGAGAACCCAAGTGCAAAACAGGAGGTGTGCGTAAAAGTCCAAGCAGTACTTTATTCTCACACTACTTAGAAACACAATACAGATAAATGAGGAAATGTCCCCTTTAAAGTCTCTCTGGGCTGGAATGTACTTCTCTGGTCCAGGAGCAGGACTGGATTCAGGTCGGTTCCGGTCCAAGGTCGGGGCTGGCGGCGGGTCTCGTAGTCGGGGTCCGTTCCGGGGTCGGGGCAGGCAGCTGGGATCAGGGTCGGTGTTCGTTCCAGGGTCAGGGCAGGCGGCGAGATGCGTAACAGGGTCCAGTCCAGGTTCAGTATCAGAAAAGGCAGGTAGAGATCACAGGCAGAAAACAGAGGTCGGACAGAAACAGGACTGGTACACGGAAAACAGGTAACATAGGTTGCGGGAAAATCAGAGGAACAGGTCATGATAATCTGGCGAAGGTTTCAGACCAGAATGCAGGTTTATATGCTCCTCACCTGATGAACACACCTGGGTCCATCAGGTGAGTCGCATAATTAAATCAGGAAGGGAAACAGAAAGAGGTGAAAGGTGAAATACAGAGAGAAACACAGAGCAGAAAACACAGAGCAGAAAAAATACGCAGACAGAGAAGAAAACAGAAATTACAAGGTACAGAACATGACATATACAGTGACTGAGGCGAGTGTTTCAGAAAAAACATCTGCCATATTCAGTGATCTTATGATGGAGGATGGGGGTGAGGGTTCTGACGAACAGCAAGCACCCCTGGGCATTAAAGCATCGCGTGGGTGGTCAACAAACATTGTTGAAGGTGAAAGTGACAATTAAAACCACCACAATGGTATGAAAATTTGACTATTTACAAAAATTAAGTAGAGGTACCACTTTATATACAGTTTTTATAATAATTTGGTTTATTCAGAGTTTAGTACAGTTTAGTACAGCAGTTTTGCTTTGAACATTTTGAGTTGCACCACTGACGGAATAAAAAGCTGGGGTTATAAATATGCCCCTGCTGAAAGATATGCTTGTTGTTGAACCTACTCCATCTTACACAAATTATCTTCAAATGTACTGAAATTGTGAATCCATTTACTTCCACTCATTAAATTTTTCTGCAAATGTAACATGTGTCCTGGTTATTGTAGAAACACACATTCACATTGAAGGCCTAACAATTTATTTTCCCTTTCCTCAAGTGGCAGAAGACAATTAAGATGGATGGAAAACAAAATCAGATGACCACCTGAGACTGGAGACCCCTGTAGATGGTTTGTATTTTAATGATAACATTGTTTTCATTAGACTTGGCAAAACACTGTGCTTTATTTTTAAATACAAACATCCTAGATCATGTTCATCTACATCTGTAAGGACTTGTTCCATATGAATCCAATCCTTAAGACCTAATATTTTTATATAAACCTAATAGTTGTATTTCAGTACATTAGTTACATCTCAGGACATTACATTTATTCTTTATTGATTCTGCTCAGATCTTTTTATATTAATATAAAAAGCTATATTTTTTAAAATTCATAGTGTGCAGTCTTTGTTCTTATATCTTTTGTAAAGCCCTGTGAGATGACTTTTTGTGTTGTGATTTGGGGCTTTATAAATAAAATTTAATTGAATTGTGTTATATTGTCTTTCCTCATGTTTGCTGTGATGTTACATTGTTATTGAGCATGTGCCATTCTACTGTTACACAATCTGTCTGTCTGTCTGTGTCTGTCTGTCGTAAATTCATGTGGAATGAAACATGTGAACCACAAAAGTTAATAGTACATCCACACTTAACGCGAATTTTCACATCTGCGCATCAAGGTTACATACAAAGTCAATGGAGAGACGCGTTTTGACACAGATTCACACAGGGTCTCTCTCTCTACGTCGTCCTCAGACGAGTCCTCCATCGGCGTGGTGGTGCGTTGGAAGCGTTCCTGTGACGCGATGGAGGAGTTTCAACACCCCAAAGGCGGAGTTGTGAGTGTTGTTCCGCCCCAAAGGGGAATATTTTTCGATAGTAACTCGTGTTCCATGTATTATCCCTTGCTAAACAAATAGACACAGAGAACACCTTTGATGTCATTTCATCTCAGCTGAGAGGGGTGAGGACCAAAAGAAAGCAGAACGGCAACGCGGCTTCTCGTTCTGTATTCAAATGGAACTCACTTCCGGGTTCTTCCTCTGGACGAAGAGTTTTGTTGAAACCACAAGCCCCGCCCAGTGACATCACTCACTGAACAGGAAGAAAGGGCATATGGTTAAATGGGATTGGTAGGTTGGGGGAGCGTCATATTACACAGTTTCATGAGAACACCTCATTGGTCAAATTGCCTCTAAGGCGTGACCCATTCCTAGGCGGGAAAATATTAAGCTGAGACAAAGGAATTCTTAACATTCCTTTGTTCACTTAGTGGAAAATTTCTACTTCAGGAATTAAAATACATACATACTGGTATATTTACTTCACAGTAAGTGCTTCTTCATCTATCATCTACTTGACATGCTGCTTTCCATGTGATTCGTTGAAGTAGTACGTCATTCAAAATCACCTGTTTTCTCCAATCAGGGCCAATGATTTTGATTGACAAACCCCGCCTTAAGAAAGAGAAGCTAATGGTGGTTTCCCAGATGGAAGATGCGAACAGCCATGAGAAGCATCCATACATCTGGAGTGAGTCAGGTTAGATGTTTATATGTTTATGAGAAGTTTGTTATAGTATTTTCCACAGTATTGTGGAAGTAATAGTGCTGAACATTCTATAAAGCCTGTGAATGTTAATCTGTTTTTGAGTGACACAATTGTCTTAGGCCAGGGATTGATTTCATCAAAATATACCACTTTGTTATTTAAAGTTTGAAGGTTGGCTTTAGGTTTAGTACACCTTTAAAACTACCAGTCATAATAGAAACAGTTCCTCTCATACAAATAAGATAAGACAGGACATGATAAGAAATGACGTTATGAGATAAGATAAAGTGAGGTCTTTATTTTTTCAGTTACAGCAGAAACATAAAACAAGCAAGTGCAGAAAAAAGGGGTAATATGAAGACAGAAAAAAAGGGAAAATATGGTATTTATATTCATGTAAAATTAGAATAAAACATTATTTGGATATTTATATTGTGAAATAATGTCAAAATATAAAGCATACAACGTGATTAAGTGTTTTTAAAAAAAAGCTGTTTCCAAGTCGAGTCCGTGTTAATTCGATATACATCTCTATTTTGGCTTGCGTTCAGTACAGTCTAAAAATAAAACCCTGTAATTTAAAATTAAAACCATTAGACCCGACTAAAATTGAGGTCAGCACTAAAAATTGATGTGCGGACATTATTAGCCCTGTTTCTACAGCTTTTACATTTCCTGCTTTCCCTGTCTCATATTACCATTTCAACCAGTAGTCTTTCTCCTGTTCCATTTTTCACTGCGATTATTCAGATTACGTTCAGACTGTTGACCCTGTGTGCTGTCACTCCATCCACCTCTCCAACCTCCTCTCACTGTTATCTCCACATGGGAAGCTTTTCTGAATGACATGTTTCAGTGTTTTGTTTTTGTCACTGCTGAATTAAATACGCCTGCTATGCTGGGGGCGTTGTAGTGCAGTCCCAGCAGAGAATCTCCCTAATGCTGTTATGATTCATTTAGGAGACATCATCCAACACAGAGCAACTTGTTCTAACAAATAACAGATGTTATAACCGTTTGTTGCTATAAATTGTGTTTCTGAGTGAAAAGAGATGAGAAGGAAATGATTCCAAAACAGCTCATGTTGATATTGGGTGGATGTGAGATGTGTTGGTAACCTGACTGTCACCAGATGCTATTATATGATACCATCTGGGACCCTTCCGCAACCGATCCGTTTTCAAAACAGGGGCCTTATCCAAAATATAAAATCCTTGCATGTGATTAGATGAAAAATGTGTCCGTCATCTTGACTGACGCGTTCAACAATTCACGTTGAACTCAAGCCGTAACGATTTACGTCATGGTGCCCAGTCATGGGATAGTCCCACCCAGTGACACTGATTGACCTTTTTTTTGGAAGAAAACCTGAACCTCACGGTACTTAGATGGTTGCATGAGCGTAGCGAAACACACCCAGATGATGCGAGTCAGTTTAGTGTGCTAGTGTTGGGGCATAGGAATAATCTATTGGATTTTTTATTATTTTTATTATTTTGCAATAGAGGAGTGGGATTTTATAAGTTTTACTTCTTCCCACTCCTTTTCGAGTACAAACAAAAGTAATTTTCTACCACGTCGATTGATGTTTTGATGATTTTGTGTGCTCGAAATAAAATGTAATTGAATATTGTACCACATTCAACCCCCCCACCCACACACACCCAGCTCTGAGACTGTCTAAACATTTACAATACCTTTCGCCATCAGTCAGAGGACTAGATGACATGTTGCCATCCATAATTCAGTATGATTTGAGTACACGTTTCAGGGATTTACAGTGGCTGAGATGCCGTTTTCACGGTCATAAATCCAATTTGAAAATCCCAGCCTCCTGAGCTCCTGATGCCTTCCGAATTATTCTTGGCCTTAAACTTGTGGAATGTAGACTCCTATTAAAGAGATAGGGAAAGTTTGAATGCTGAGGTTGTGGAGTTTTTTGGGTTTTTTTTCCTTTGGACGTAGCTGTGGTTGCCCCTCGGCCAACGTTAGGGCAAAAGGATATTGTTATATTCACTGTAGATAATGTTCATAGTTTATCAAAATACACCTCTAGTGGCAACTGTCAGTCTATTTTGTTTAGAATAGTAGAAGAAGAGTCAGACGGGAGGTCGTTAAAGTTTTCACTGCAGTACACGGCAGCTCTACTTCATTGGGTTTCTTCAGTTTTGTTTGTTAAAGCACCGTATGTAAGTATTTTATTGTAAAAAATTGTTACACATTGTTATTTGCTTTCACATTTGAGAGTTGGGACATTTGCAATACACTATAAAATGTATGAAACCTTTTCTACTTTTTTTCTTTTAGAATCTGATGGGTCACCCAGAGTTACCATGGTGATGGGTCACCCTGAGTTACCGACACACGCTGCATTTGCTGCGTGGTGTGTCTCCTCCACTGATGGATTTACCATCATTCATCGAAAACAACAGAGAAACCAGACATTCAGAAAAAGCCTGTGCACTACACGTCACCAGTACATTGACGTCACCCACGTAGGGTTAAGCCCCTCCCCCATTGCAGTGAATCTGAAGTAGCATTAGCATCTACAAGAGAAGACGGCGCCACAGTAGCTGCTGCACAAGCTGTAAAAAAAAAAAATGGCGGATCAAACTAGTTCATGTGCTCTCTGTGGAAATAAAGTCTTGTTTTTTTCCTGCACATTTTCAAAACTATCAACGGCACGAAACCTAGCTGGATGTTACTCTGGGATGATAAACACACACAGAGCCAGAGGGGAAAGGGGAGTGTTTTTTCACACATTCTGAGCCAATCACAGACACCTCATGGACATGTATGAGGAAGTAGAAGTAAACTCTGTTGTTCCACCTCCAGTATTTTTTCTACCGTGAAAAAACAACTGGAAACAAAACAATCTGAACTTTTTTTTAAATAGAACCAACACACAATGAATTCAATAACAATGAAGAACAACAATATTAATAAATAACCATAGAATGATTTTTAATGCAATATATCACAAATGCATGGGTTGTCCAAAAACATGACATGAATACTGATATGATATGGACATTTTTCTGTTTTGTTAGTTTCACACACACACACAAAGAGACTCAGTAGACTCCGTTGATCTGTGAAGTTTCCTGATTCATGTTTATCCGTTGAGGCAATTGAATGTATTCTAATTCAACAGCATCATCACATTATCTGTAGAATGCATCACTAACATTTACACAAAGACAAACTAATGTCAATTATAGGGCAGTGACTTTCAACAGAATGTTCCATTATATTTGGCTGAGGGGTGTTTTTTGGTTATAAGTATGTTATGTTTTTAACTCTTTTCAGCTGCTGATGTAGAAATGACTGAAGGAAACATTTTCTGTATGCGTGGAATGTCACATCACCCATCATTTTAGAGGAAACACACTTTTCAAAAGTTTGATCCATGCATTAAATATTAAATCAAATATTTGGTTTATGCATAAGAGATTTTACTCCCTTAACTCATAAAGACCCAAACATCCACTGGTGACTAAGACTATCGACTGATCGAAACTGATCAGATTGCAACAGGGTTTTCTTGTCTACGATAATCCATTCATTGCTTGTTTCAAATACATGCACTCGCTGCAAAAAAAAAAAAATTTTCTCATTTCTAGTCAAAATATCTCAGCACACGTAAAATAAGACATAATCACCTAAACAGTAACATTATATAAAACTATAAAAGAATAAATATAAAAACTTATTTTTAGACAATAGATTTTAAAATCTATTTCATGATATCTTACAAAGATAAGTCACTTGTTCCATTGGCAGATTTTTATACTTCAAATAAGCAAAAGATAAGACAATAACAAATGTGCAAGTACATGACATTGACCAGATGCAAAAGTGTGTTTAGAGCAGGATGTGATAGCTTAGCATAGCTTAGAAGCACATTTGACCATTGGGCAAAGTCAGAAATAACCAGAGGCAACAAGCTACTGTGATAAACCCTAAATTGCCTTCATATTTTCCCTTTAAAAATCCATATGATAAAATTGCCTCAGGGTGGTGCATTCATGATGGTCTCAGGGGTCTTCCCTAAGCCCACACTATAACAGACCTTTACATGATCATACCAGCTTTACAGTGTGAAAGTTATTCAGGAATTGGCTCGAGTAAAAGAACATCTTGGGTGTGATGTACAGGTTGTTCAAAAAGCAACGTAGATCAACTCCTGCAGAAGCTCAAAACAGGAGGAAGCAGGAAAAGGTCAAAAGTTTTCCTACATTGCCAAGGGTAACCTTTAGTGATGATGGATGTCACCAAAGAGCAGCTGCGAGTGTTCCTGTGGTTGTTAGAATTAACTTATTTTTTTTTTATTCCAAACCTCTATTAGAAGAAAAACACCTGGAATTAAAGTGTCCTAGTACTTTTGTCCATACACTGTCTAATGATATTATGGTATTTCACCCACAGACTCAAACCTCCACTGGTGAAAATGAACAGCTGCTGTTGTTTATGTGCTGTTCTGATGATGTGTTTTTGTCTTTCTCATCTAATAGATTTGATTTAGTTTCTTCTTCTTGCTTAAATTATTATTCATTAATTAGACATTTTTGCCCAGTTCTTGGGCGGCACGGTGGAGAAGAAGGACCCTGGTTCGAATCCCGTACCAGACCTTTCTGTGTGGAGTTTGCATGTCCTCCCCGTGTCCGCGTGGGTTTTCGCCGGGCACTCCGGTTTCCTCCCACCATCCAAACACATGCACTGATAGGTTAATTGGTTAATCTAAAATTGTCCGTAGGTGTGAATGTGAGAGTGATTGTTTGTCTATATATGTTCAGCCCTGAGATGAACTGGCGTCTCATACAGGGTGTAAATGGACTGCATTTTTATATAGTTCTTTTCCACCTTCATGGTGCTCAAAGCGCTTTACATTAGCCTCACATTCACCCATTCACACACACACACTCATACACCAGTAGGTTTCTAAGGTCTATGGTAAGTCCTACTGGGGGCCTAAGTCAGGGTTCAGTGTCTTGCCCAAGGACACTTCGACATGTGGACAGCCAGAGCCGGGACGCGAACCGCCAACCTCTCGGTCATTGGGCGACCCACTCTACCAACTGAACCACAGCCAACTGTACCCCGCCTTCGCCCATTGTAGCTGGATTAGGCCCCCAGTGACCCCCGCGACCCTAGTGAGGATAAAGCGGGTTCAGATAATGAATGAATGAATGAATGAATGAATGCCCAGTTCTTGTTCTAGTTGTTGTGAGTCCCTTATGCTTCCCCATTTAGGTCACAATTCAATGTCTTACATTCAGATGCAAACTGTCGAGACAAATGTGTGTAAAATTCAAATGTTTAAGCTAAAACATCCCAGAATATAATGTGGGCAGCATCATTTGATCCTAAAGTGCCTCCAGTGAAACACAAGCAGGGGATGTATTTATTTCATTTATTACACAGCGCTGCCAAGAATGTTCGCCCCCCCATTGATTCAACTAAAAAGATGGTTACATTTGTGAAATGTGGAACATTCTCCAACCTCTTTTAAGTTTATTTTCAGCCATTATATAGATCAGTGTGTGTTTAAAGGCAAATGAAAGCAAGAGGTTAAAGGGATGTTTTTCTTGGATAATTCAGAATAGAGAGGAAGGGAGACGGAGGGATATGGTGGATCTATATGTGTGTTTGCTTTAGGCCACAAAATGATTAAATCCATCTCTGAGCTGCCATTGCCTTTAAAGAATGAAAACCAAAGGACTAGCTTGTCTCTGCCCAAAGTTAACGGAAGAAAATAATTGTCAGAGCTGCAAAACTTTTCTCATATTTCTGAACACACTCACAGTGCTGTTTTATAAAACACTTTATTTTGGATACAAATGTCAGTGCTTTTTAAAGTTTGCTGGTAACTTCACTTGATTGCGTTTGATGCTACTTAACAACAGTTATCAGTGTGGATGTAAACGAGCATCACACGGACAAAAATTAAACTAGTATTATTAGATTATTTTGTCCGATTACATGTGAACCGTATAATCTGATGGTGACATATTGGGATTAAGACACCTGGATATTACAATGTCTTCCTGCATGTGTACAGGACAATCTGAGAGTTATACACACATACAATGAACACATGCACACATGTCTCATCATCTGAACCCACTTTATCCTCACTAGGGTCACAGGGGTCACTGGGGGTCTAATCCAGCTCCAATGGGTGAAGGCGGGGTCAGAGGTCACCCTGTATGAGTCTCCAGTTCATCTCAGGACTGAACATATATAGACAAACAATCACTGTCACATTCACACCTATGTGTGATTTACATTAACCAGTTAACTAGTTAGATGTTGGATGGTAGGAGGAGCCAAAGTACCTGGAGAAAACCCACGCGGACACAAGGAGAACATTTGAACTCCACACAGAAAGGACTGGTGTGGGAATAGAACCAACAACCCTCTGTCTGTGAGGCACCAGTGTTAACTACTGCACCACCACGCCACCCTATATATATATATATATATATATATATATATATATATATATATATATATATATATATATATATACTGTATATATATATATATATATATATATATATATATATATATATATATATATATATATATATATATATATACTGTATATATATATATATATATATATATATATATATATATATATATATATATATATATATATACTACTGTTATTCTTATTTATATTCATATCATACTGCAATTTGTAATACTCCACTACACTCCATTCATCTCATCTTCACAGTTTTGTTTCTTCTGTATATATTTTTCACTCCTGTATATTCTGTATAGTGTACATAGCATATAGTCTTTTCTTTTTCTCTACATCTATGTTTGTTTACATATATTACTTATCTTATCGGTGACAACAGTAAAAGGCAACATTTGAACAAATTTCAACGACGATGACCAAAGGTGTGTCAGAGTGTGAAAAAGTTTCATATAGTGGTTCCACCAATAACCCACAGGTGCTTGAGAACTTTCCATCCATTCATTTAATTTGTTATAACTGTAGAGTCTATAAATAAAGTTTTATGTATATAATAAACATTTGATATAGTGGATTTTTCATTACTAAATTATACTGCTCCTAAATGGACATTGCCGTTGGTAGTAAATTCACTTAAATCTGAAAGAGCCAGTTTCATTTGATTTGATTTGAATGATTTATTTCGAACATGTGCAAAGTGCAACAATAATCAATACAACAATAATAATAACAATGACATGTCTGAAAAGGAGTAGGATGAAGCATAAGTTTATTTAATTCTACCCCTTCTTCACTTCCCCAATAACCTAAATTCATCTTATAGTAATATAGTGCATAGTACAAAAATGATGATAATAATAAGAATAATAACAATACCAATAATCAATAACTGAAGTACTAAACATAGACATATATACAAAAAACAAAAAAAAACTAAAAACAAATGAGCAGATAGGAAAGTAGGTAACAAATTGTTTTTTTGTTGTTTTCTTTTTTCCTTCTACTTTTCCATTTCTTTTTTCTTCTTTTTTTTCTTTCCTTTTTCTGAGTTGTCTGCATTTTGTTCTTATTTTTTTATTTACTTCTTTGTATGAGTCACGTTTAAGTACCCACTACACACTTTTTAATATAATTCCCATCACTACAACAGTTACCATAGTAGGAAAGGCACTGCTGTACCAACCGTCCTCACTCATGGTACTGTTCTTAAAAAACACAAAAACAGCAAATAATACTGTAACTATTAAACACATATAAACTAACATTTTAACAGTAGCACATTAAAATCAACAACCCTAATTAACAACAAACCCTGGGCGGCGGCATTACTGTACCATCCAGATATGTAATTCAGGAAGTAGGATGCTGAGTGTTTGCTAATGTAAACAGACTTTAATTAATAGCTTTTCATGAGCTATAATGTCCTGGGAACATAGTTTAAGTACATTGTCTGGAGATGGAGTTATTATCCCCTACCCCAATTTAGTGCAGACCTGGGAGGATAATATGATGATGTGGCCTAACGTAACGTACAGCAAGATTTGTGTGTATTTCGTGGACTCCATCACAATAGCCTGAAAGCCTCCGAGGCGTGTCATGTCATACAAACATGATCGTTTTGTGTATCTGAAAGCAAATGTAGAGCCTAGTCAATGTTGGACTAGTGCCTGGCATAATGCTTACACACACACACACACACACATACACACACACTGCCAACTTTGTGAGGAGTAAATACAGGACACTATGGCAAATCCCATCAGATTCACAGACCTCTGATTTTTTTATGCAATCATCAATGGAAAAAATAAGAATTTCATCTCATTTCAGCTCAGCTCAATACCGGACGTAATTTTGTTTTTAAATATGGGACGATTCTGTATTTCAAGGGACGTTAGTCTACAGTGCTCTGCGTGTAGGGGTGACACTATCAACCCGTAGACATACAGTAAAAATGTAACGTTAGCTCTACTGTTTATGAACATTAGCTTATATGGTCAATATTGTTTGTCCCATCTCCAATCAGTTGTTTTAACAAAACACCTGTAGCAATGTTAGTGTATAACAACTTCTTCACAATTAACAGTATTGTCAGTTTCATAGATAAAGTAATTGAACTTACCATCAGATTGAAGTTTAAGGCCCTGTCCCATTTCTCCCCCTAACCCTAAAATTTCCCCTAACCCTAGATTTTGCGCGTTCATGTGTAGGGGTAGGGTGTCCCATTACCTAGGGGAGCAAGTGGGAGTGCGATTTTGCCCTTAAAATCAACCCTCAAAATGTAGTGAGGTTGGTTACGGACTTCGTTTTGAGTGGAAGATGAAATTACCCATGTTACCTTGTCAAGCTAGCGGTAATGCTAACGTTAATGTTATAAATCGCCAACTATTGAAGAAAAAATACATCAAAATATTTAAATAAATCAACATACCTGAGACAAGACTGAAAGGCAAAGTAGACGGCGAATGCGTCTTCTGTTTGCCGCATTTCTTCTCTGCGCATCCCGAAGGTAAATAAACAGAACCAACACAGCTGGGACCGCCATTTGTCCTCCGTGTAAATAGTAGTCAGCTGTTGTCAGTCTCGCGGAGGGGTGGTTTCATATTTGGCGGGGTAGACTTGTCAGCGTGTGACGTGAGCACGTTTGTTACGTTCACTTCGCGAGTGGTGTCCCATTTTCAGGGGGAATTATTTCCCCTTGATGAGTGGAATTTACTTTTTAGGGGCACTTAAAACCAAGTGGAAGTTTTAAGGGGGACAAATGGGACGGGGCATAACTCTCTTTGTGGAGACAGTGTTCCACTCAGTGACTTGTTGCCTCTGTCTGTGGGTAAACCCAGTGTATTCTGTGGATTTTTTTTTTTAATTCAATGCCTTCATTCAGAGTCCTCATCAGGGTTGTGAAAAAATGAAAACAGCAGAGTGCATGAACATTGCCTGTTAATGGCAGGTTTGTGGTTAAACACTTTCTATCTAACCACTCATTCAAGTGTTTTCTCACGTTTTTACAACCAACGACAGCACACGTAGGACCAGAACCACTTTTGCTCTTGAAGTTGTCCATTATTTTTCTCACTGAATCACTGCGTTAATATCAGAGTAAACTAGTAAAACACACTGGAAGTGAATGTGGGAGGAATTCAGGAAGTGAAGCAAAAACAGATCAAAAACTTGTCTATACAACACTAACTACTTAGGCCCAATGCCTATTCACCCATTCACTTAAGTTCAGGTGAAAGTTAGTGCCAGCGATGTAGGGTATAGGTGTAAGAAAACTATTATTATAACTATATATAGTTTTTTAGATCATCTATGCCCGCCCCCCCACCTCTTCCCAACTGATGAAATCTAATCAGCAGAAGAAGAGATGGAAAAACAACAGGGGGATTGATTAAGTGCTTATTATGTGTTAGATATGACATTACAATTTTCCATTTACTTCTAGGTATGAAACTTTTATGGTCATGTAAATAGGCTCAGTGTGACATCTGTATCCATGGAAACTGACTCTTTTTTAAAAATTTAATAAACTGTTCAGTGTCGACCCACAACATCGTAATTACATATTATGCCATGGATTTGAAAGACCAATTATAATGTGTGTTTGCTGCTGTTGACTTTATTGAACAATTCATCCACTCTCTGATCTGGCATCAGGGCTGATATTGAAGCTCTCATGTTCAGGTCACGATACAGTACAAAAATACCAAGTAAAACATTAGGAAATATGAATGAGAGGCAGTCAGTTTCACGAATCAGAGCCTTATATAACCAGAGTGACTTCAGTTAAAGCACAGAAACAACACCTTGGCAAATTTCTGCTCCAGTTAACAGATGTGTGCATTACATGAGTGGAAAAAACTATTCTCTTTTCAGTGGAAATTGAGCAGAGGAATAATATTTAGGAGATAAAATGCAAAGAAAGAGTAATGAAACACTGACAGGACAAAAAAAAGGTAGAAAGTAGGGAATGATGAAAATGGAAAAAGTAAAAGAAAATAAATTGAGAAAAGAGAACAAAGAATAAAAGCTGGAAAACTAAAGAAGGGCAATGAAACAAAGAAAAGAGAAAGAAATTGAGGGAAAATTTTACAAACTCGAAAAAAGAAATGGATCTGAATCACAGGATGTGCTTCGTTGAAATGAACATGTTTAAAAGGACTGCATTTAAATAGTACAGTTCCACCTTCGTCAGTCCCTCCAGGATTCTTCAGGCTTTTTTTCAGATTGTTTTGTCCTAAAATGTCTGATGTTTCATGAGCTTTTCCAAAAAATTGCAATGCAAGTTGCGGTGCTTTTCAGGCTTTGCTGCTGGAGGAAATGAAAATCTTTGTGATTTTCCCTTTTTGTAATTAAAACCAAGTAATATTTCAAATATTTAGGTACTAGAAAATTAATTCAGTCATTGTGATATGGTCCAAAAATGCTTTTTACTGAGATGGAAAATAAATGTTCTGCACTTATATAGCGCTTTTCCACCTTCATGGTGCTTACATTAGCTTCACATTCACCCATTCACACACACACACACACCAGCAGGTCTAAGGTCAGTCCTACTGGGGGCCTAAGCCAGGGTTAAGTGTCTTGCCCAAGGACACTTGGGCAAGTGTCGCACCGTGAACCGCCAACCTCTCGGTCATTGGGCGACCCACTCTACCAACTGAGCCACAGCCGCCCGATTACGAGGATTACAAAAATGCAAAAAATGATTTTTTTCTTCCAAATGCACCTCTTGGTTCAAAGGTTAATGTTCATATGACCTCACAAGACTACATGAAGTTATAAAATAATATAAATGTCTCAGCCAGTCAAAAAAAAACATTATTAGCAGTACTATGTACTGTGTACTAGAGGCAGTTTCTGACAAGAATAGAACAAAGACACTGAGATATGAAGACAACCTTTAAAATATGACAAAATCTTACCTGGATGAAAAAAAATTAAGCAAAAAACGTACTCTTCCAAATGCACCTGTTGGTACTAGTGTGAACTGCTGCACATGTTGCTTTGTACTGTAAGGTAAACAGGAAAAGGTGGAAGGAGCAGCTCAAGACGTGGAAAATGATTGGTCATATTTTACGGTAAAGTCGCAGTAATTGGTTAAAATTGCAACATGGCTCTGAATTCACAGGGATTGGCTGAATTTGCATTGAAGTTGCAAATCACAACAATGATCTGCTTCATGGTGCTCAAAGCAATAATATTTACAAAGTTTACAAAACCAATTAGGGCAGCACAGTGGTCCAGTGGTTAGCACTGGTGCCACACAGCCAGAAGGTCCCTGGTTCTATTCCCACACCAGATCTTTCTGTGTGAAGTTTACACGTTCTCCTCTTGTCTGCGAGTGTCCAGTTTCCTCCCACCATCCAAACACATGCACTGATAGGTTAACTAGTTAACTAGTTAACTGGTTAATCTAAATTGTCCATAGGTGTGAATGTGACAGTGATTGTTTGTCTATACATGTTCAGCCCTGAGATGAACTGAAGACTCATACAGGGTGTACCCCGCCTTCGCCCATTGTAGCTGGATTAGGCCCCCAGTGACCCTAGTGAGGATAATGTGGGTTCAGATGACCAGATGAGACAAAATCAATGAATTTAACAAAAACGTTTCTCTCTCTTTCTAAATACAACGATCAAAACTAGCATTGGATGAAAGTGGGGCGAGGTCCGAGACAGGGCGGGGGATTCCATCTTCCTCCTTAAGAGGGGGCGGCTCTGGCTTTGGTCCAATTGGGAGTTTGGACCAAAGTCCACTGGTTGTCTGTCCAATGGAATATCACCACCTGTGCTAAAGACAGACAAACCTCTACAGGTCAGTGTGGGGAGAAACAAACACAGAGATAGACACAAAAACCAACACACAACACCAAATACAAGTATACGACCTGAAAATGAAATGAAAGAGAGGGTATGTGTGTGAGGGACCAAACCAAGGACGAGGAGACACAGACGAATTAAAATGAAGACTGGGTTTATTTTTCCAAGAAATGACATCACTTTAAACAAACATAGGCTGGGCCCAAATATAACTGTGAACAGAAAACAACCAGACTTAAATCAAAAGGACAAGTGACACAACTGAGCCACCATCACCAAACACACAAAGGAATATATACTGGCTGATCAGACCAACTGAACACATGAGGGGAATACAAACGGTGACACGATGACAAAAACAACAACTAATAATATTACAAACACCAAAAATACTTAATTAGTCAAAATAAACATAATCTACTAAAACTCAAAAGCTAAGTAAATTAATAATTCAAACTGAAATACTTAATCCAAACTAAAGTAGATCCTTTCAAATCACCCCCCTGAAATGGCAGCAGTTGGGCTGCCCCAATTAGCTGCTCCTCCTATATAAAGGCTGTGTGTGTGGGCGTGGCTTCTTTCGTCAGCCAGACACCAGCAGAATCCAGGAGCCATCACCATCTTCACCAGCTGCCCCTCTACACTGGTAACTCAAAACGACTAACTGTACCAAAAGTTAACTAAATGGGTGCACTCCAAATAGAACTAATGTGTACTGTAAAATAACCTATCAAAAATAAAAATGTATAAACAAATTTGTGTGAACTTATTTGTGTACTTTAAAGCTAATGTAACTGAATAAATGCTAAAAATAAGTGTAGGTGCAGAGGGTTACAGACTTATGGTGTGGACGCGCCTGTGTCCATCACAGTATGAATGAAGAAAAAAGGATAAAGACAGGAGTGACAGAAAATGGAAAGGGGCTGCTGATGACTGACGCCCATAAATGCATCACAATCGCACCGTGATACGAGGTCTTCACTGAAAAACAAATCAGCAGTAGGAAGAATTGGACACACAATCCAGTGGCCATGAAGTGAAATCCAATCTCATCAGAAATCATTAGTGCAGACTGTTGCTGGAGCGTGGCGCTGCACTGGATTGTGGGTAAATTCTGTCCTGTATATGTGTTGTTCTGCTAAACACTGGGTCCCTGACTGGGCTTTGGAGACTGTATACACACTGTGATGAACGGCATGTGTTGGTATGGTCCGTTAGAAACCAGTTAAGAAGAGGGAAATGAAAATGTCAGTCCAACTGGTTTATGGGTAAACAAGAATGAATTTCAAATGACTGAGAGTTTGGGACTCCATTATATTTACAATGAGCAAACAATTGTGAGTCAGAGGCTTATTTTAATTGGTGATCACTGAGGCTTATAACACTCAACCAGTAGCCCTTTTTTCAACTGAATTGTATTACTTGTTCACTTCAGTGCACAAGGGTAGATCTAATTGTATTTGCCTTTTATTAAAAGTAAATATTAGGGTACAAATAGGGGCTTGAAAGGGGCAAAGGCACTCCAGATGCCTACATCTTCTACTTCGTCCCTAATTCATTTGTAATTGACCCGGAAATTCAGCATTTTATTCTGCTTCAACACTAAAAGAACTCGTAGTTGTTTGATGACAGTTGCCCAAAGTTTGTATTTTGAGAATTAAAAACGTCAAACCGGGACACATACAACAGCATATACTTGAACCAGGAAAAGTAACAGTGTATTAGACTCATATAACACTCTTGTACTAACACATACTCGAAGCACATATGTCGAAAGCGACCTACAGCTGTTTGTCATTGCAGACCCAAATATTGTGTTTTTCTTGTTTATGGTGTGCATTCCTTGTTGCTGTGTATATTTTTTGATTTGTGTGTTATGATTTGCAGTATTCGGACATTTAATTTAAGACTGGGTCGGTAATTAACAACAGCTGAACATTACCTCCAGCTGATTTCCTCTGAGGAGGCGGGGTATAAAAGGAGCTGGAGGATGCGATCAAAGCAGGAGTCGCAGTGGCACAGAGCTGGAGAGAGGAGCCTGACCGGAGGAACGGCAGAGCAAAGGAACGGGACGCAGACGGCGCAGGGCGGTGGCAGTGACAGGTGCGGGAAAGCGGAGTGACGGTGGCCAGACGAACCAGGACGACGGTGAGTCGGGCGGCGGAGATCTACCCGGCGTGACGGAAGGACGGCAGGGCCAGTCCGGACCTAGGAAACACCGTGTGGACAATTTATTTTAATTTAGTCTTTTACTAAGGACTAAGCAATTCATGCTTAATTTGATCCTTTTTATCATTTTAACCTGTGCCTGGGTATTTGAACTCTGTTTTAACTATAATAAATGTATTTATAAACGGCTTCATTTCCGCTCCATTCTTACAACAGTGGTGGCTCTCTAGGCTGGTATCTGAACCTCATCACACATACTGTGACTGCTGTGACACATACAGTGGATCCATTATTTATTCACACTGTGGTGATTGTAAACTGCACATATACACAGAAGTCTGACTGCCACTTCACACCCCTCTGAGTACCAACAGCAGTAAGAGTAGAAGCACTGGAGACTGGGAGGGTGGAGTGTCTTGCCCAAGGACACATCAGCAGATTTGAACCCCCAGTCCATCAGTTAAAGCACATCAAAAAGAGCAGACATACAAGTTTCAACTATGCAGAGTACACTAAAAAAGTAGCAACTGACTAAACAACTGAGGGTAACTGTGGCTCGGATGGTAGAGCAGGTCATCCACTGACCAAAGGATTGATGGTTCAATGCTGCCGTTGTGTTCTTGGGCAAGACACTGGGCGGTTTGAATCCTGGCTCCAACTGTCAAAGTGCCCTTGGGCAAGACACTGAAATCTAAATTGATCCCAGTAGGGTCTGGCAGTGTATATGTGAGTAAATTGTAAAGTTCTCTGTGCACCATGAAGGTGCATAACGTGTTATAAAAGATCAGTCCATTTAAAAAAAAGAAAAACAATAATAATGAGAAAAGCAAACCTCTGCCCCTTCGAATGAAGAGAGGTCCGCCAGGGAGGTATTAAATTCAAGTCCATTTGTTTGTTTGTTTGTTTTTCAGCAGGATCCAGAAGAGATCCTGGATTATGGAAATTTTACAGTGCTGTAAATGGAGAATACATTTAAAAGTGATCCAGAATCCAGGATCTCTTCTGGATCACCACCAAAATGTAATCATTTGTTCCTTATGACACTCCCAACACATCCTGAAAATTTTACCAAAATTGTTTCAGAACTTTTTGCGTAATCCTGCTGACAGACAAACAAACTGAAAAACAGATTCAAATTTAATAAGATTAGAAGAAGTTCCACATTCAAAATTCAACAATTAAATAATGTTGTATCTCCTGCCACACTACTGTGGCAAAAAAAATATTGGTTTGTCTACCAATGAAATATTAGCATTTTTATTTAAACCAGTTACTGATACTGTTCCATGAACTCACTATTCTCTTGTCACCACAGTACAATGTTGATATGTGATGAATACTTCAGTTGTTGTTTTTTTGTGTATTTTGCTGTCACAGTACTGTGGAAACTGATGGAAGAAATGTCAAATTAGTGATAGTGTATTAACCTGACTGTTGCCAGATGGTATCTCACAATACCATCTGGTACCCTTCTGCAAAAGATCAGTTTTCAAAGGAGGGGCTTTATCTAAAATCCTTGCATGTGATTAGATGAAAATTCTGTCCGTCATCTAGTCTAATGTGCCGCTTTATCCACTCACATTAACCAGAGAAAATAGTTTTCATCAGGTATAAACACATCAACAGAAGGGTTTAAACGTAACATTTATTTATAACCTCATCTAAATGGTAAATGGACTGCACTTATATAGCGCTTTTCCACCTTCATGGTGCTCAAAGCACTTTACATTAGCTTCACATTCACCCATTCACACACACACTCACACACCAGTAGGTTTCTAAGGTCTATGGTCAGTCCTACTGGGGGCCTAAGCCAGGGTTCAGTGTCTTGCCCAAGGACACTTCGACGACGATGTCCACCCAGTTCTTCTGGTAAACGTGGTAGTAAAGCATGGTTCTACATTTATCCTTCAGTCATGACTCAGGGCTACAGAACACTACCTGCTAACATCTGTTACAGATGTGCTTGTCATTTCTTCCTCCAGTTCCATTACTGTCAGCCCTAGTTTACTATCAGCCTCTGTGACTGTGTCCTCTACCAACACAACCAGGGGGGTACCACAGTAACCATGGGCTTCTGCACTGGTACTATTTCTGTACCCACCAGTGGAACCATCTGATAGATCAAACTGTTGACAAACCTGGTCAGAAAAAGAAAGAAAACATCATTTATTAACAAACTCTTCCACAGTCGTCCTCTGTTCATCTGTTAATGAATGAACATGTGGTAGAGTCGACAAAACACTGGAAATAGACCAGTCCATAGATGAAAAACACTGGAAATAGACCAGTCCATAGACGAAAAACACTGGAAATAGACCAGCCCATAGACAAAACACTGGAAATAGACCAGTCCATAGACGAAAAACACTGGAAATAGACCAGTCCATAGACAAAACACTGGAAATAGACCAGTCCATAGACGACAAACAGTGGAAATAGACCAGTCCATAGACAAAACACTGGAAATAGACCAGTCCATATGGACCCTGGGATACCTAACACACGCTGCCATTGTTGTGTATCTGAAAAGACGACACTGCCGTCACTTCTGCTTAACGTCACACCAGACACAACACTTCCTGGTAGTCCCACCCTGCGACATTGATTGGTTCCTTTGTTTTGAAGTCGATTCGATCCCCGTGCTACTCAGATGGTTGGGTGAGTGTAACGTAATGCAGCCACATGTAAGTCAGATTAATAGTATATAGCATATAATAGGAATTACTCTATATACTCTAAATGTGGTTCTTTGATCTGTGCAGTTAGTGATGCTAGAGAAGGTGGGCGGAGCTACGTGTTAGATGCTGCAGTGTGACCGCTCATTTCTGTGAGTTCAGTGTTTTGAGTTCTGTGGTGAGAAATCTGCACTCTGAACATTGTCCCAGTGGCTGTATTCTGCCCCTGCTTGTGTGTAGTGGACTAGCTCGGCAGACAGTTAACAGTTCCAAAAAAAAGCAGGATGTCAGAACTTCATTTCCACACTTAACCTGGTTTACTGTAAAACTGCAATCATACAGAACATGTCTCAGTTACATACATTGCTCCATCACGGTTACATGCCATTATTGAAATGAAAATAAATAACGCGCTAGCTCAATGCTAAACCAAATGGGAAAAATCCATAGACATGCTAAGAATTAGCATTTGTCGTTAAGCTATGAATTCTAATATCTTTTTTATCAGTCAACAAAGGTTCACATCAGAGACATTTTTACTATGAATTCTCACAATAACTGAACATAAAACACTCCAAGGCATATGTTTTCCTGGCCATGTCCGCTTGGTTACCCCTTAAATTCCAACTGCTATGGGAACAGCGACAGTACTAAACAACTGTTAATGCACTTAATCTGACCACTAGAGGGCCCCATTTGCCTACTTTTTTTTTACATTAGTGTTGGGTTTTCCGTACTACGAGTGTTGAGCAAATGAGTCTTCATTATGCATTAATTGTTTTGTTTTTTTAGCCCCCTAGATGGAGCTCTCTGTTCAACAAACAGTTGAAATTGTTGAAATGTTCAACCCTTTCTTAAACAGAGAACTCCATCTAGAGGGATAAAAAAAATAATTAAAAAATCAGTGCTTCATCAAGCTTCCTTTGCCCATCACTACTACCTACCATTACCCTTGGTGCAGTCCCACCCACCACCCCTTATAACATCTAAAGGACAAAAAAACTGCTTTAATCAGGCATTGAACTGAAGGCTTTCATATTACATTACTACTAAGTTAAAACTCAGCTTTTTTGCCTTTGGATTATCTTGGTACTTTTCTGACAGTAACAAGTTACCAGGTGCCGATTGGCTCTGTGGTAATAGATAAAGCAGTATTTTATGCCACATTACTGTCAGTACCTACTTCCATTAGATAAATGTCCCTCAACTCCTACTCCTACACAAATATTTAAACAAAGTGGAAGTGCCAGTGAAAATAGAAGTGCAAATTAAGCTAATGTTATTAGGTAAATGAAAAGTGTTGTAAGGAGATAAGGACTGAGTTGTTAATACACACTGAAGGACATTTGGCCTTAAAACTGACATTCATTTGGCTCATTGGCTGCATTCAGTGGCAATCCTTTTAATGGCATATTAGTGAATGGATAGTGTAGCTTGTCTTCCTGTGAGTGACAGACCTAGCAACCCCCCCGCCAAAACGTGTTACCCATGGGTTGAACACCAGTGCTTCATGCTGTTCAGATCATGTTTCAAGCTATTACCTATTCTCATGTTTTGACTGATGTGACTCTGGCACCATCGATGATGTTAATTAGACAGTGAGCCATTCACATGTGATCACTGCATATAGCAGCTATGCTAACGGCAGAGGTCTTCCCAAGTGTTCTCATTCTAACACATACAGATGAGTGACCATCTGAATTTCCCATCTATGTTATTCAGTATCATAAATTAACTCAAGCACCACCAGTTTCTCACCAACTGGAAACCTAAAGGATATTTTGTAGACAGTTAATTTTGTTAGTTTTATGCATTTTGCTTAACCCATGAAGACCCAAACAAACACTGGTGACCAAAATCATCTGCTAATATAAAATGCTTAATAACTTCTGATCCATTAAACGCTGGGGCATCGTAAAGTGGGGTAAACATGACAAATGTATGGGGCCCACATGTGCAGGAAGCCCAGTGGATATAAGATAGAAATGTTCACGTAAACTCTGCAGTAAAAGAGCCATAGAAGCTGGAAGTTGAACGTCCAATGTTAACTTTTACTTTTCTTTTCACGCAAGTGGCTGTTGTTATGACAGTTATGAAAGGCACCCCTATACCCCTAGTCCTTATAGCCTTCTTACACCCCCACCCCTCACTCCAATGCCAAATTTATATAGAATGTATTTTTCTGAAAAGTACATAACTTTTACTTTCCACAGGTTGTGCAACAGGCACAAGGCAAGGCACTTCAGATTAATTCTATCAATACATGTAAACAATTGGTAAAAAATGCAGTTTGTAATTTTTTCATGCTCATCAGATATGAGCCATTTGAAGATTCAGAAGCTCCGTAGTTACCGTGGAAACAATGTCATCTTATACAGCTTTGATTCACCAATAAAATACATGAAGTTGAATCAGTGACAGTGATGGAGGCTTTCAGTTTATTATGTTCAGTTAATGATAGATTTAGTTGTTCTTTTAAATGTTTTTCTTTGTTTCTGATAGTATGGCATTTAACTTTAGTCTAAACCTTTATGGATAGCTCCATGATGAGTGAATTGAATATGGGAAAATTCCTGATAAAATACACAGGATAATATTATCCAAAATAGTGACAAATTGCTTAAGAAAAGAATAAATGATTTGGGAACTTCTGGAAAAATAACGCTGGGTATTTAAGGGTGAAAGTCATCCAAAATAACAAGACTATAGTGACTGTATGATTAATCAAATTAAGTATTTTTCTGTTTATTTCATGGATATAAAGTGTATTTGACCAGGTTGGTCCCATTATTGAGATATTGAGGAAGATCTGGAGAAGAGTGAAGCACTACAGTCATGAAATTGCAGTTTACAATTATCAAAGCAATTATGAACGTCACATGATCAAACAAAACATTTACAAACTGAACCTTGAGTCCAGAGGGGGGGTCTGAGGTTCCATGGTTTAATTCTTAGTAGTCTGGACAATCTGAGTTCAAGATTGTAACAACAAAAACTGTGTTTGAACTTCTGGGTTCAGTTTATGCCAGCGTCCTTCAGTTGCTTATTACAATTAACCTTTTACTCCCAGTTAATCAGACTTTCATGGTCATGTAAACAGGCTCCATGTTTGTAGATGGAGTTCAGAATAAAGCTTGTATGAGGCATTAGAAGATGAATGAAAACCTGAGAGATTTATTTACTCATTTCAGTATTTATCTTAACAGATATATATATATATATATATATATATATATATATATATATATATATATATATATATATATATATATATATATATATATATATATATATATATATATATATATATATTGCAATCAGAGAGTGTGGTACCCCCTCCACCTCCCTCCAGACTAGGGCTTACCAGATCCAGCATGTGTGACTTCTATAAGAATTACCATGGCAACACACCAGTCCTACACTGGTACTTACTCTTATAGTATCTCCCCCTGGGCCACAGTCTCTTCTCCTGGGACTGAGCTATGGTGTTTTCCTCTAGGGTTAGACTGTGGCTCTGCTGTCTTCATCCAGGTGGTACCAGGAGAGAAAGAAAACACTGTGGCCCAGGTCCACAGTCCCAGTCCCAGGTCCACAGTCCCAGGTCCAGGTCCACAGGCCCAGGTCCAGGTTCACAGTCCCAGGTCCAGGTTCACAGTCCCAGGTCCAGGTTCACAGTCTCCCCACCCAATCAGTGCCAGTAGAGAGCCGGTATTGGCCCGCTCTTGTTTTGTTTGTCATTTTGTTATGTTGTATTTGACGATAATAACAAGGCCTTTATGTTTAACAATGCCATACATTTGTGATCAGAAATGTTCCACATGCAGCTCAGTGGAAACTAGCAACCTGGCTCTATGATTGGTTGATGTTTGATGATGGGCGGAGCATTAACTGAAACACACTGACAATATAAAGATTGTTTCGAGGCTGACACTGAACTTTTTAAATGCAAATATTCCTGCTGTTCCACTACTGTCACTGATATCAGTATTTGAAATCAACAGGATACGTTAAAGATATTTTGAAAAGTACACAATTCAACACAGCTTCAGAATACATGTAATGCTTGTTTCCAAAGGTTCATCTCTGCTACACAACTACAGTTAATGTGTTTCAAACACAGGCTTCAGTCCATTCATACATCATCCAGTGTCCTTCAATCTTTGTTTGTTTTGTTTACAGAAATAATAAATAAATAAACTACTACTAAATACTCTGTGTGTGCAAACATTTTTTCTTATTGTGCATCATCAGACTTGAGTCGTGGTCACAACAGGGCGTGAACATCATCTGCTCAGTTTTCTACATGTCCAGTGTCTGCTGCAGGACACAAGGTTGGAAAGTAAACAGCCCTGATCTTCACATTCACCATTTGTTCATTCTGTAAAACATATTTGTCAGGTTCAAACAACCTTGAACAACTTTTAAACAAGAAAAGGAAGAGAAGACAGAGTCATAATAATTTCTTACTCACAAGGAGAATGGGCAGAGACCACTCTGAATACGTTTTGCCTTCTCCTCGCCTTTTATTCAGTTTTAGGTAGCCTAGGTTACACAATAGGAGGCAATCCCTAAAAGGGAGGGGATGAGCAAGGTATGGATGGTCTCCTTTCAATTCCTTATCTTTTCCACATATACTGTCACATGTGGTATGTTGCTAAACAGGATTTACTGAAACTGATACTGAAACAACCTGTTCAGAGATAAGTCATCAAAATTCAGGTTTGGACACATAGCTTCTTATGCAATAGCACATTCTTTAAACCAAAGTAAGTAATGCATGATAATTAAAGAAACACAATAAATTTGTATGCTATATACAATTATTCCAACAATATTTATCTCACATGTCTGACCCATTTCTTTTTATGTTAATTGTGCCTGTCTTGCATTTGCTCATAAATTTGGATGCGCAGCAGCTCATTGTTTGCAAAAGGCCTGTGAGTCGTTCCCTGCTTTAAACAAAAGACAGCAGATTCATCACACATCGCTGTCCTGCTGCCTTCAGATGACTGCGGGGATTTAATTAACTGATTAACTGTAATTACCCCGTCTGGGAATCATAAGCAACAGTAACCTGAAGATTAAGTACTTCTGGCACATTTTACCAGCTCCAACATGAAAAACCGTAATGAAGGTGAAGCATTTAATGACTTTTTGATCATCATTTCAATGCCATTATATCACATCGCTGTCACATTTACAGTATCGGTGCTATGTATGTCCCATAGCATCCAAAAAAGCCAAAGGATGACAGGAATGTTTCAGTTGGATTGTTTACATGAGAGTTTTTATTCCTGTTTAATTTTGAAGAAAAGGTTAAATGTGCTTTAACATGACCATCCAAACACCTAATTCCAGTTAAAAAATGACTATTCTGAATTAAATTTAACAGAGAATGGCTACATTTCTATGATGTTTAATTCCAAATTATTTATTCTGAATAAAATAATTTTGAATTAAAGCAATTTCCTTAATTTTTACATGGAAATAAAAGTTTCCATGGGACACAGGTGTATTCTGCTTTAGTTAAGTGGGCTTTAAGAGCTGGAGGTACAGAGGGTTCTGATTGGACAGAATGACCACTTAACATCTCAATGTCTACCAGAAAAAAAACTAATGCGTTCAGTCTGTGTTTTGCTTCCGTTTCAGAGATCAACATGGAAGACCAGTTACTGCATGAGATTTTTGATTTTTTTTAGTTTTTTTTTTTTTTAGAATTTATAAAGACATGCTAAAGTTGGCAGCACTTAATATGTGTGTCATCAACATGAACTACAAGACTAGGAGCATGTGCAGAACGACAGGCATAATGTTAAAGAGGAATTAATTAGTTCTACATCAGAGGGATTTTTTAAATTCAGAATAGTATTTTATATATATATAGTATATTTTCAATTGGAATTAAGTGTGTACACAGTCATCTTAAAGAGAAATTAAACTATTTAGAATTAAACAAAAATACAAACACGCCCACTATAGTCATTGGTTCATTCTACTTTTAATTCAGAATTAAATAATTCATCCGACTTGGGAACAGTTATGTTTAATGTTATTCCCATCATTCTGCACATGCTCCTGCTCTTATTATATTTATATTATATTCCAGAATGCTGGGATTGTTGTCTGCCTGCCGTCCTTGCTCCTCTAACATCCTCCTCTTCTTCAGACGATCATAATTAATTAGTATGTTTCAGTCCAACTGCTGCTTCATAATTATTGTGAAAATAATTGCAAAAATCACACGTAGTATCTCATCTTCCATGTTGCTAGTTGAAACAAAAAGAAACAGAAACTGGATTACACTGTTTTCTTTTGGTAGACGTTAAGACGTCACATCTGTGTTCTGTCCAATCAGAACCCTCTGTACCCCCAGCTCTTAAAGAGGAATTAACTAAAGCAGAATAAACATGCTTCCTATGGAAACATTTATTCAGCATTGACATTTACAATTGTGAATTAAAAAAAAGCAATCATGAAAATGTTGGCAGTGTGAATAAACCAACAAGAACTGAATAAATATTCAATAATATTGTATGACTCATTACCACACAGTCAACAGTTCAGATACACATTCCTCTCCTAATCCCCCCCCCCTCTCACAGCCTCAGTTTCCTCTTTTCTCATCCCTTATGAACCTACTTTGTTCTTTCTTGAAAAAAATTATATATTGTATATGTGCTATTTTGGGTACTGTAACTTCTGAATTCTAAAGCTACAGCAGTGTCTTCAGTTTGGCAGTGGCACACACTAGTTTTGGAGAAACTGTGCAAACAGAATTTTTATTAGGCAACTGTGGTTCAGTTGGTAGAGTGGGTCGCCCAATGACCGAGAGGTTGGCGGTTTGTGTCCCGGCTCTGGCTGTCCACATGTCGAAGTGTCCTTGGGCAAGACACTGAACCCTGACTTAGGCCCCCAGTAGGACTGACCTTTGACCTTAGAAACCTACTGGTGTATGTGTGTGAATGGGTGAATGAGAATCTAATGTAAAGCGCTTTGAACCATGAAGGTGGAAAAGAACTATATAAGTGCTTTTTTTAATAAAGCATCTGCTTCAGACATTAAAGGTGTTAAATCTTACATACTTTAGAAAAATGAATACAAAATGAATCCAAAAACAAATTACTTTAGTGCTGGTTACTTCATGTTTTTAATATATATGATGGGTTATTCCACATATATCCTCCTTTATGTACATGTATGCAATGGATTAGTAAATATTCCACGAGAAACAACCTGCAAAGTGAATGGATCATAATGTGCAGACAGTGTTTGGAAGTAGATCTGGTAGATCTGACACCAATATTCCTTGAAACTAAAACCTATACTACTATTAATTCTAAGAATTTTACATTTTGACCCCAGACTGATCTTGGAAACTTGAGCCAACCAGAATTTAATACTTGAGTTTTCTTTATCACTAACACATGTGGTCAAATTTCATTAGTAGGTAGAGTGGGTCGCCCAATGACTGAGATGTTGGAGGTTCGCGTCCTGGCTCTGACTGTCCACATGTCGAACCCTGCCTTAGTCTCCCAGTAGGACTGACAGAACCTTAGAACCCTATTGGTGTATGAGTGTGTGTGAATGGGTGAATGTGAGGCTAATGTAAAGAGCTTTGAACCATGAAGGTGGAAAAGAACTATAGAAGTGCAGAACATTTACCATTTATGTTTCTGTGACATGCCATATGACAAGAAAACAATTCTGTTCTGATGACATATGAGGGGAAGGTGCTGGTGTCGGCCCTGCATTAGAGGCGGCTGTGGTTCAGTTGGTAGAGCAGGTTGTCCAGTGTCTGAAGGGTTGATGGTTCACGTCTATTACCCCATCTCTGAGTTAAAGGTGTCATCCCATCATCATTTCATTAATATTCCTATGTTCTCCATTGTTATTGAATGCATTGTGCATTGGTTCTGTTTAAAAAACATCCAGGTTGCTTTGTTTCCAGCCGTTTTTGGAGGGTAGAAGCAAACAGAACAATTTTGTAATTCGACACTGTAAACTTTAACCCTCACTCATTAGGCAAGAAAACTGGAATATAGACTCACCATGTCAGCTCTCTAATTTAGTCTTGGCTGCCCACTCTGTGACGTCCACCCACTATGCCTGAAGAACACACTGATTACGTATCGCTCTGGTCACAAGAGGCACAAGCTGAAAAACCAGAGTTTATCAAATGAGGAACAGATAAGCAGCTACCCACCAGTGTTACTATTGGGAATCAATGAACCCTTCTGTGCAGTACATGTGTGCGAAACCTTAGTTGAACATAAGGACCGGTGCTCACAGTGCATGCATGCTGAACACATTAGTGCTTTAGGAGGATGACATCTCAGATGAGCCATTAAATATCTTATAGAAGTGTTATAAACATAAAGCATTTAATTAATTGTCCATATATTTAAAAGGGGTATATGCTTTTAAAGCATTTCTTTTTACATGTAAATCATTCACTTATGGTCTGAATAAAGTAGAACTAC
This sequence comes from Siphamia tubifer, assembly GCA_020466265.1. Taxonomy (NCBI): domain Eukaryota; kingdom Metazoa; phylum Chordata; class Actinopteri; order Kurtiformes; family Apogonidae; genus Siphamia; species Siphamia tubifer. The sequence continues at coordinate 47,493,848 of CM035792.1, forward strand.
AAGGCTTTGGTCTGAATTCCTGGTTATTACAGCTGCACGTACCCTCGTTAATTCCTTTCCTGAGTCATGTCTTTAGAGCAACTCATTTTGACGCAGTCTCTTTAAAGGTCCTGCTTGAGTAACAATTCGTATGGCCTTCTTTTGAAGTAAAAATATACAATTAATATTTTATTCATTGTTATTGCTACACATTTGCTTAAATATAAAAGAACAAGAGGATTATACAGTATGTAGACAGATGTCTGATCCAGAAGGGTTTTAGTTTTGTGCATTATAGCAATGATTTTAGCTATTTGTGATATAAGAAGAGTCACATGATTCTTCCAGTTCACCTGCTCATCAATCATAATACAGTGGTACCTCTACTTATGAAAGACCAAGCTAACGAATAATCAAAGTAACGAAAAACCTTTACCTCAATTTTTCATCTGATCATGAATATGAAAGGAAATTCTACTTACGAAAGGAAACCAAAACCTGAGACATAAATACTATGTACATTACTGTACCTAATGGACAAATACAACATGTGCGTACTGTACTTAGCATCCCATTGGCTATGAGGGAGCTACCTATGATGCATTTTGTGAGCCTTTGACCCTCATTCATCGATCCGTACCTGTGCCAGCCCAGCACCAGAAGCCACGCATAAAGGACAGAGCCACCACTGCTCTGTGAGACTGTCCCAGTGCAGCTACTGAAACCCCACCACAGTACATATGTATTCATTATCCATCACAAGCCCAAAGAAAGCGATTCCTGGTGTGAATGAAAAGAAGAAGCAGAATGTGTTAAAAGAAGTCAAACAGAAGATGATTAAAAAAGGAGGAGGCAGCCATCACTCCAACAGCACAAACAAAAGACATACCGAGGAAACCCCATGAACCCTCAGAATTCGTGGAACAAAAACACACTGAAAACATGTCCACGAGCTGTGGACGGCTTGATGACGCACATACCCTGCGCACCCCAGGAAGATCCCGAAAAGCCATCAAAGGCAATCATCCCTGGATCTATACCCACCAAACATCTGTCAACAAACACGACTGAAGGTGAAAGTGACAATTAAAAACAAACAACGGAATGAAAATGACCCACATGTCTGGTTCATTTTAATGATTTAATGTTTAATATTCAGTCAGTGAAGAGACATTTACCAACTGACACCCACTAAAACCATATTTCATCCAAAATTGGCAAATTTTTTCATAGATGTTAAAAGGGTTTGAGGGGTAGTATTGGGGGCCTTTGGTACAAATCAGGCCTTTAACATGTAAATGTAATGTTGCCCAAGGACACTTTGCCATGTGGACAGCCAGAGGCGGGACTTAAACAGCCAACCCATCAGTCATTAGATGACCTGCTCTACCAACTGAGCTACAGCTGCCCCGAATGCAGGAGTGACATCAGCACCTTCCCCTCATACATCATCAGAACAGAATGTGGTTTTATTGTCATATGGCTTGTCCCAAAAACATAAATGTTCTTCACTTCTATAGTTGTGTTCCACCTTCATGGTGCTAAAAGCTCTTTACATTAGCCTCACATTCACCCATTCACACGCACACACCAGTAGGTTTATAAGGTTCTGTCAGTACTACTATAATGGTAACCGCCTTCTCCTCATCTGCCACCCTAACAATCTCTGTGTTGCTGATACCTGGTTTTCTTGGAAACAACTGACAAAAACCCAGATGGCGAAACCAGGAAGGTGATTGACCACATCCTCATATCCCGACGTTGGAAGTAATTTGTCACCAACTGCCAGGTGTTCAGAGGAGCACAGCTGGGCAACATAGACCATTGTCTGCTCGTGGTCCAGCTTAAGCCAAAGCTGCGAGCTAACCGGCACACCATGACTCCTCGCCTCGGCTCCTTCCAACTGACACTTTGCCACAGACTTAAGTCATTCCATCGGTCATCCATCACTCTTGATGCCCTGGCTCCTGACTAAGTAATCGACTGGGAGACCTTCAAGGAAAGTGTCCTCCAGTCTAGTCACAATGTCCTTGGATGCTCACAATCTTCCCTAAGAAAGCACTAGATATCAGAGAGGACTTTAACCATTATCGATCAGCGGCATAAGGCCCGGCTCAGAGGCGACCTCACTTAGTATCAGTGACTGAACCACTACTGCTCCAAGCCCGTAGTGACAGATTGATAATATAAAGACAGCCCTGATAAAAAAGACTCAGACGGTAATCCAATTACAACTGTAGCCAACTGCCTCAAGCGCTGGAACGTGCACTTTTGCCTCCTCCTGCAGCACAGCTCCATCCTGGCTGACTTCACCCTCCAAAAGGCTGCAAACACTGTGCCCCCTAGTGACACCTGCTGCTTAGAGACCATAGCACCTGAGGAAGTGAGAGCTGCTTTGAAGAAGCTGAACATCAGGAAAGCCCCCGGTATCTGTTCCATCACCACCAAAATGCTCAAAGTGGGCAGGAATGTCATGGTACAATTGCTAATCCACCTCTTCAATCATGTGCGCACTGACTGGACCACAGGGGTCACGCTGCCCTAATGGAAACACAGGAGTGAGGGGCTTGTCAGCAGAATACAGAGAGGCATTACCCTGCTCTCCAAGCAGGGTAATGCCTCAAGGTCTTCACTAGGATCTTGCTCAGCTGTGCCCTCCCAGCTATCAGAAGCAGATAGCAGGCTGGTTTTATGGCCAACCCATATGTCCACAATAGATTGCATCTCTGCCATTCATTTATCGATAGAGAAGACCCGTGAATTCTGAAAAGATCACCACCTATATGTTAGATTACTTGATCTGAAGGCCCCATTTGACACCGTTTGCCACTCCTCACTGTGGAACACATCCTCCAAGCCCTCGAAACACCACCCAAGACCATAGCCCTGTTCAAGCTATTGTCTGCTTCAATGGCAGACTCCAACTGGTGTACTATCTCCAGATGCGTTTGCCAGGGCTGCATGGCCGTGCCAGACCTTTTCAACTGCAGGAGGAGGCAGCACAGCTTGGCTTCCAAGTGAGCTGGACAAAAAAAAAAAAGAACTTCATGTATGTTGGTGACAGCCCAGACCTACCTTCCATGCAAATTGGTATCGACATCACAGAACTTTGTGTATCTGGGGTTTATGGTGAGACACAACAGGGATCTAAAACCAGAGATTGCCCGCAGGCAAGCCCTGGGAGCATCAGCTCTGTAATCTCTGTGGAAACCATCTCACACACAAGACAAAGCTCTGAATTTACAACTCCACCATACTCCCCATCCCGCTATATGGGTCAGAAAAATGTCCCCTGAATGACACTCTGGCCACGAGAAATGATGGCTTTGATAGCAGGGCTGTCAGAACCATCAAGATCATCAGGTGGCCCCAGCAAGTCTCCAATGACCTGCTTAGACCCCACATATTTCAGCGGGCATCTTCCTTGGTCACACGCCACACTCACTGGTGCGGTCTTGTCCTCCGCCTACCATCAGCCCATTCAAAATGAGCCATCCTCGAGTTTGACCCTGGAGACGACCATGAAGGAAACCCCACACCTGATGGCTCTACATCATCATGAACAACCTCGGAGTTGCTGTGGAGGAAGCAGAGCAGCTGGCCCAAAACCACAAGCACTGGAAAAACCTCATCAGCTCAATGCACAGGCCCAAGCTGCCTCAAGCTTCACTGGAGCTTTAAGAAGAAGAATACAATAGTACTTTATTCACTCCACCCTCAGGAAATTTAGTAGTTACAGCAGCAAAGAATATTGTGACAACACCAGAAACAGACTGGACCCAAATGCAGGACTCACACACAGATGCACAGGTTTAAAGTCTTTATTAATAAGTGTAAATAACACTGTCTGCTCCTCTGTATGGGCTGTCTCTACATGGATCTCTCTGTAGCAAACAGCAACTGGGACACAGTAAGCAGAGACGGGGGTCAGGCAAAACAAGTCAAAAACCAAACAGGCAGCAGTCAGATACAGGGAGAATCCAAAATACATTACCATAGGGAACCAGGACATCATATCCAGGGTCAGAGGTCCAAAGAGGCACAGAGAGTGGTCAAAGAGGAGTGAAGCTAAATCCAGGCCAAAGGTCAAAAACAGGGAGAGAGCAAAACAGGACAGAGACAGATACCACAAACCAAAAAGCCAAACCACATAAAAAACCAGGTAACGAAGACCAGGCATACTATAGCCAGGGCCGATAACATACCAGACAGACAAAGGATGGTTGTGTAGGGTTGACACAGGTGAGAAACATTGGGATTAATTAATGGGAGGAGACACACACTGTTGCCAGGAGGAAAGTAGGGAAAAGGTGAACACAAACCCACATGTCAAAGTAAAATCCCAGAACTCCAACAAAGACAACAATTATACAGAGACACTTACAAAAATAAGACAATGTCAACACACAACATACTGAACTCATGACAAATATATACAAATGAATAAGTAAATAAATAAAGTGCTGGTTTGAGTAGCAGATAATATGAGTATATTTACATATATACAGTATTTACATTGCATTGCACAATGGATATAAGTGTATGTTCGGGGTATCTTATCTTGGTATTTTTAGGTTTTATTATGTTTTATTGTGTTTATTTGGAAACCGTTGTGACTGTTTAAATATGTGTTTTATAAATAAAAATGCATTAGATTGGACTTAAATTAAACTTATTTTGTCTTTGAAGTAACAACTAACACACATTACAAAATGGATTTCATGTTTGCTGTGACATTTTAATGAGGAAGGAGAAAAAAATACAAAGCTACACTTTGGCAACCAAATTTCACCCACAAAAGAAGTCTAGAGAGACTTGTGTGTGGGCACCAACACAGAAGCAACAGTGTCTTTGTACCCATAGCCTTTTCAGTTTGATTCTGATCATGAGGTCTTCCGTATGATTCATCAACCCCTGTGGATCACGAACTTCTTGCAGTTTCAGGCTTTTGATTAGAACGTGGCCTGGATCTGGGGAATGGCAAACTCAAGGGAGCTGACATTCCTCCATATCTCCCACTCACACATCTTCCTACATACACTTTTTCTCCTTAGTGTGATGGGCTGTGGCTCAGCACATGCACATATGGGTATTCCCTTAACCCCTGAGCATCCCCTTATCTCAGAAATTCTATTACGCTTTAACAGTGAGGAGGTACTGCTCGAGTCAGTAGCAAGTCTGAATAACATACGAATGACTGGGAGACACAGGAAGAAAGTGTACGTTTAATTTTTATCTTGGTGTTTTTCCATATTTGGTTTGTAAGTAAATCAGGTGTTCCGACTTTCCATCACCTTTAGTGTTGGTAACAATTTGTTACATCACAAATGTCTTTTAATTAGGGCTATCATAATTTATGAGACAATGCACATTTATCCATCGTCATGATTAACTTGATTAAAGTTTGTTTATTTTTGTGTTTTTGATTGTCTTGTGAACTTAGAATGATGCAATAAAATGATTGAATACAGCTCCTGGCTGACAGTCTGCTGCATTTGAGTCCATGCCAGTGTGTCGTGCTGTAACACACACCTGTTTATCCATCTAGTTTAGGGGGTTACCAGAATATA